>PVKE010030855.1:0-19382 GCA_004027555.1 Craseonycteris thonglongyai
AATGGAATACTACTCAGCAATAAGAAATGATGAAATACAGTCATTTGTGACAACATGGATGGACCTAGAGGGCTAGAGACCATCTTATTAAGTGAAATAAGTCAGTCTGAAAGAATCAGGAAACATATGACCTCACTTATAGGTGGAATATAAAACTGAAAGTAAAAAAGACACAGAGACCTATGGACACTCTCAATAGCTGGGTAATTGCCTGAGGGAAGGGGAGGAGAGGACAGGGAGAGTGGGAGGGAAGGCAGGAGAGGGCACCAGCATTACGGACACACTCAATGGTCTGGTGGTTACCTGGGGAGGGAGGAAGAAGGGGGAGGGAGAGTTGTGGGGGCAGGTGGGAGTGGACACCAGATATATGGTGGTGGAGGGGGAGCTGATTCTGGGTGGTGGGCACATGATGTGATGCATGGGTGATGTGATGTGGACTTGTACATCTAGAAACGGTCTAATTGTTGTCGATCAATGTCACCCTATTAAATTTAACATTAATAAAAAATAAATAAAGAGAATACAGACAAAAGCAAAAAAAAAAGGTTTTTCTATTTTTGTAAAATAAAAAATTAAAGGATTTATGTCAATGTCATATACAAATTAATGACAACAATTGATATGTTTAATTTTCTCAGACTTCTTTGAAGGATATTTTAATTATACAAATTTGGTTGTCCAATTCAAATGCAAATTTATCAAAGAGTCTCAAAAAACTTGTTTGTTTTAAGAAACAAAACTTGATCCACACTTTTCCTGATAACTTTATCTTTCTATAATTATTCACTGCAAAATGTATTGGCTCACTAGCAACATCACATGACTTTAAATCAATTCCTGTTTAATTCATCAAGGGTGATTTCTGTCCTAACACTTAATTGCAGTCAAGGTCATTCAGGTCAGCAGTTTGCTGCCTTTATATCTACTTTGTTTAATCTTTCAATACCATTAACCTAATAGGTCACTGTTTTAGTATCCCTGCCTCCTTCCCTTCCTCTCTTCCTCCTCCCTCCTCCCTCCTCTTCCTCCTGCTTTTTGTCTGATTCCCTCCTTTACTTGTACATTCCTAATACTGGGCATGAAATCAATGTGCAGTGAAAAAGTTAAAATAATAATTATTCTATCTTCAGATAAACTATCTCTACAATGTGGCAAAAATAGTTCAGACTATATAAAAAAATAAAACGAACTTCTCAGATGACTTGAATACCATTTCTACAATATATAGTTGAAACAATATGCCTTTCCTAAAATACATCATAAAATAAACTTCTGGGATAAATTAACCATATTTCTCAAAGGTTGTAAAATGAATGATTTTTTCTAAAACACAAATGAATGCTTGCAATACAGTTGCTTTGTTAATTTAAACATTTTAGAGGTTATTTTTAAAACTATTTCAGTGTCCTAGAGCCAAATTCTATACTTAGGTGATCAAAAATCTATCCTTCCTAAATGAACAGTATAGATTGAGAGTTTACTTAGAGGATAGGAATGGTTAATGTATTTTCTCTGCTTTAACTATCAATAATATAGACAAACTATAAAATATTAAAAGAACTTCTTTGTGAATAAGCTTTGCTTAAACCCTGTATTAAGATAAATGAATTTGCACTCACAGAAAAAATAAGAATTTAAAATGTATATTATAGTACTATGTCACATTGGTCTTAAAAGGCTTGCTTATATCTCAACTATATAATCAGAAAAATATAATGTCAATGAGCTATATGTTTTTAGCAAAAGAAAAAATATGTTTTTATTTTCAGGCTTAAAATATTGCTGTTCTAAATGTTTTTTTCCCCAAAGCTCATGAATATACCATATATCCAAAATAACACCAGTGAATTAATGAAACTGTAAACTGTTCAGTATTTGAATAAATTAATAATGGATGTGAAAGTACTGAATAAATACACATAGCACATAGCATGCAGTTAACTCTTCATAGGCCAATAAATTTTAAAACTCTAAAATTGGACTATCTTTTAATAAAGCATGTCATAATTTATTTTATAATATGATAAAGAAATTAAAATCTAATAAAAAGTAATGACATCAAAGTTTATTGAATCAGTGTGCAAGGAAAATAGGCAGTAATTATTCTTTATAGCAACAAATATAAAAATGCTAGTAGTTTTAGTTAAGAGTGAAATAGTATAGTTTCAAACATTATTTTTGTCTTGAAATCTACATGAAGAAAATGTATTATTTGAAAAACTTATGAATGGAAGAAATGAAGCCAAGGTAGGGTTAAGCTCTGGGCAGTGTTAGGGAAGACACAAAATACTCAAAAATGGAAAATGTGGACCAGATCATATGAACAGTACAAGTGTTATATTGTATTTTTAAAAAGTATAATGTTATACCAGGGTTAGTAAGAAAATGAAGCTGATGAATGACATAAATAACCTCTATATTAAATTAATTACAAACCTACTTTTATATGTAAATTTTATAAAGTGAAATGGAGAAGTCAAGAACAAAACTGCATAAGCTCAGATATCTATCTATAATTGAACCACTACTAGTCAATAATTTCATCCAGAAAATAATTCTGCCTGGACAAAATTCCCATATTTCTTTATGTCTCCCCTTTTCCTTCATGTGTTCTTTTCAATACAACCAACATATTATAGTTAAAGTTGTTTTCATTTCCTGCCCTATGAAAAAAGTAATACAGTTGTTGCTTTTTTAAAAAAAGATTTATTTTATTGTTTGAGAGAATGTGAAAGAGATAGGGAGAGAAAGAGAGAGAAAGGATAGGGCCCAAAGCAGCCTCCATAGTGGCACAGTTGTACATCATTAGTTGTGACATAGTTCCATTCCACACAGGTGGATGTGGGGCTGTGTGGGGCTGAAACTAAACTGGAAGCCTCCACATGGGAGGCAAGAACATTTGGCGCCATCTGGTGGTTAACAGTTGTGCCGCAGGTCAGCATATGGGTTTTCATGGGCTGAGGCTGGGACTCGATCTCCAGGCCTCTGGGTTGCAAAGCAATCACTTTGAGCTATCCTGGCATCCCAAAAAGTATTATTGTTATATGTATTATTTTTCTTATAAACTTAAAGTTAGCATGTTTACTTTTGAAAATACATAAATTCCTATTATATTTCTTTTGTGTTAAATAATTTATTTATAACTGATATTTTTATTATAAAATTTCTACCCAAGTTCAAAGAATATTTTCTACATACTGGCTTATTTTAAATTCTTTAGTAAACATTCACTTTTTAAATTTGTCTCTTCGTACTTGTTAGTTGTTGTGCCTAGATATTTAATCTTTTTATTTCTATTTTGTAATTCACTGTCTGTATATAGGCAGGCTGTTTATTTATTTTTCACCCACCACTTTACTATGTAACTTAGTGTCTGTGATATTCTCTAGGACTTCATCAGTACTATTTTATCAACAAATAATGATAGTTTTACCCTTCTTTCCAATTTTTAAACTCATTTATTTATTTGTTTCTCATTGCACTGTTTATATAGTACTTTTCAAAATCATTCTTGAGCTACAGTGTCATAATAAATGTATCAGATAGTTTTGCAATTTTTTGCGAAAGAGGTATATTTTAGAATAATTTGAAGTGCTGCAGAACAGAATGAATAAAAATGTAACTATGAAAGGAATGCCTCGTGAGAAGGCTCTGAAGTTTAGCAGATGAGTGATATGGCACAGAGTATTCCAAGAGATGATTTTTCGGCCTCACTTAGCTGATGAAGTAACCAAGGCAGAAACAGCATCTGCCTTTTACTTTTCCCCTTGAATTATCTCATATTATTTGGTTTGCTGTCTGTCTCCTACATAGTTTGTGATGCTGACTGAGGTTCTTAAGCTACTCTGGCCATTACCTCTCTCTACTCTATGGTTTCTTTAGGACCAAGGGCTAATGTGGTTATCTTTTCAAATGTGTTACCAGTTAGATTTGAGGTCTACTGTCCATTTGGTTCCACTGATCACTCAACTTAATTCTGAAGTAATAGCTCTCCCCACTCTTCTCGCCCTATTCCCAGTACCAGAGCTTGGCTTCCCTAAAGGGACTGAGCTTCTCCAGTTCAATGTCTTGTGACCTGTCACTTTAAGAGAAAAGCTTTCACACAATCCACTAGCTCCTAAACTTGACAACATTTTAAAATTATTTGGGGAGCTGTAAAATTTTTTTGCAGTCTGTGCTTCAACCCTAAGGATCTGATTTCATTATTCTGAGTGGGGCTTCACAACTGCGTAGTCAGTTTGAGAACCACTGATCTTATTTGGCTATAAAATACCACCTGCTTTTCTCTCTCCTATCTTTTTGGCTTACATTCTTTCACTACATTGGTCACCCACAGGTGACTATGGTCTAAGTTAGCCTAAGTTTATCAATTTCCTTTGGTCATTGTTCTCTCTACTCTCTCCCTGGTAGATGCTCTATTGTTACCCTGGCTCACTTATAACCCTATTCAAGTGTGGAAAACAGTTCCCCCACTCTTTACCTTACCTGGGCTAAAGAAGCAAGCATAATTCACACTTTAGTCACTCATATTGGCAGTTAGTGGCAAAGCCAGGGCCTGAAACGAGGTGTACTGACTTCTAGACATCTGTTATTTGAATTATGACTGAATTCCTTAAACAGAGTTCATTATTTACTTTGCCATGTTCTAGATTTTCTCTCATTCCCCACATTTGGGCCCACTACACTCGATAAATATAGATTGGTGATAATTTTTTTTACACATTTTCTCCCTTTGAACACATATCTCATTTTTAGACAATGCTGAAAAGATCATGATTCATTATCCCGTATAGTAACTAACAGCTGGATTCAATTAAAGTGAGTCTAACTCATATACCACATGGTACAGAAGCTGGATGAAGTTTTTATTGAAGCTAGACATTGGTAATATAATCTGTAACATATATAGACTCTTTATCACATTGCATTCCACATGTCCTTGAACTTAGGTGCTGTAAGAAGGCATGATCAGATAATTAGAAATTATGTTGTCTTATTTTTTTTTCAAAGAAATCACTGTTTTTCTTTCATTTAGGTCCCATAACTATAATTTAAAACAAATTAGAAATACAAAGTATTTTCTACACTCTAAGACTGAAAGAATCTTGAAATAAAATAACAAAAGTGTGACTTAAAGCCCTGCTTATTGATGTTTCTTAGGAATATCTACTAGAAAGAAAAGCTAATTAATCCAAATACAGAGACTAAAATAGTATTGAAAAGAGAAGTGACTCTGGGTGGTGGGCACATAATGCAATACATAGATGATATAATGTAGAATTGTACATCCAGTAGAATTGTACATCCAGAACCTATGTAATTTTTACCAACCAATGTCACCTGAATAAATTCAACAATTAAAAAACAAACAAAACAAAACAAAACAAAAACAGTCCTAAAATCACATTTCTGTAAATTAAGCTACCATACTAGACATGCACATCACATTATATAATTTAATTCTTCAGTCACTGAAAACTTAGAGGTATCATATATTTAGCTTGCAACAAATAATAGCAAATGTTGCATTTTCAATATTATATTTTCAAATACATTTGGACTAATATAAAAAAAGTATTTATGTCTTTACAATAGGAAACCACATTCAACTGGCATTATATGTAAATCCACAGACTTTAAAGCTAAAAACAGAGACTTGAGATCACATTTTTCATATATCAGATTACATTAAAGACTAAATTCTTATTCACATCCATTCACTGATAATAGCAGTTGTCTAAATAGTGGGGAGTAAAAATTTACCTCGCATATAGAATTGAGCAATGTGGTAGAGATCATTGGAAAAGGTGATTCTAAAATTAGTGCTTTTCTTAATAGAAATGCTTAAAGTGTAGGTTAGTCTAATTTTATTTTATGATTTATTTTTATAAATAAAACTCATATTTTTCTTCCATATACTCTAAAAACTGTGATTAGAATACTCTAATTTCTTTTATCTCTAAATCTAGTAAGAATTTTTATACTACAGCTTATACTATTTATTTTACGTACTCTTTGATATATGTCCTGTATGCACAAGCATAGTTACAACTTACTGCAAGCAGATTCTTGGCTGTCACCAACATAGAGAAGATCAGGGAATTTCTCAGTGTGGTACAAAATGTGGTTGAGATTATGGAACCAGTGTGCCTGATGAGGGTTGACAGTAGAATGGCGTAAAAGGTGACCATGTCGCTCAGGCCGTAGAAGGATTATCCAATCTGTACAGTGCTCCCTCGCCACTTCGCACTTCATGTTTTGCGGCTTCAGTGCTTCGCGGTTTTCCCCAAAATATTCATCAAAAAATAAAAATGAAAAAATACAACCATGTCGGCAGCCACATTGCGGAAAGGAGCGTTGACGGGTTTTAGTGTTGTGTTGGCGATAACTTGTTTTGTTTAAGCGATCACTTTTTTTATTAATTAAGCCCTTATAATGCCGCCTAAGCGCTGTGCCCCTGCGAAAGCTTCCTCCGGGGCGCCCAGAACCCCGTTGACGGGGTTATGTCCTTGTACAGGGGAATTTTGAAGGAAAAGAAAAAACAAAGACAACAACTACCCATCACCATGTTTCTCTCCAAGGTAAAGCCCCGGCTCTACCGTCAGCGCCTCCAGCAGAAGATGGGCCAGGGCTGGAATTTGATCCTAGGTCCCTGGGGCTGCAAAGTGAGCACTTAACCCACTGAGCCATCCCAGCTTCCCCCTTGAGTGATTTTTAAACAAAATCTTCAGAAGATTGAAATATATTTTTCCTTATTGTTCTGAAGTTTAATGAAACTCTATGTAAGTGTGAGCTTCTTTAAAGTGATGAGCATTTGGTGAGCTCTTTCATTCTAAACACTGTGTCTCATGTCAAATCTGTTATCTCCTTTCCTTCATCTTCTCTGTATTTTGTGTGAACCCCTAAATACTGGACTGATAAGGTGTTCATTCTGGCAGATAAATGTCCACATTTAAAAGTCAGTTTTCCAATTTTTCTCTAAGATTTTTGGATAAAAAGATAGGCAAAATAAATATATTTAATACACCATTTAAAAAGTATATATTTAAATATATGTCTATATATATATTTTTCTAAGATAAACAAACAAATCAAAAAATGTAGTGACTTTAATAGCAGTAGAGAATGGGACCTCTATTCCACATCTCTTCACTTTGGGCATAGACTGATACTGGGCATAGCCAGCATCTCAGTGTCTCTGGTCTGTGATTAATTGAGATTTCTGGAAGGGTACCAAGTAAATGATTCTGCTCAAAAAAGAGCATGTATCACCTTCTCTGAAAATTCATTGGTCATAGCTACCACATGGTCCTATGAAAACCATCAATTTGGGAATGAAATGTGGATTGCTTGTGATGTGTGTATTCAGCGTTAGGGAAAGGTAAATGGGTATCTAATCACAATTATTTTATACTTTCACTGAATGTTAGCCCTATTTTATATTTCTACACTTTTTCATTCACAAGAGGAGAGATTCTCAGAGCTTCTATGTAAAAAAAAAACAACAAAAAAACCTTTTTTTTTTAAATTTATTTTATTGCTTTTGACAGAGAGAAGGGGGAGGGCCCAGAGCAGTCTCCATATTTATATGTCATCAGTTTTCAACATGGTTTCATTCCACACAGGTGGGCGGGGGGCTGTGCAGGGCTGGAACCAGGCCAGGGGCCTCCTGCATGGAAAGCTCACCCCTGCAAGAACCAAACTGGGGGCACACCCCAGCTCAGCATATGGGTTTGCATGGGCTGGGGCCGGGACTTCATCCTCAGACCCCAGGGCCACAAAACGAGCACTCAGCCCTCTGAGCCAGCTCAGCATCTCCCTTCACTGTAAAAACTTGCTCATACCATTTTTCTTATAGTATATCCTAAGTTGCTCCTTCTTTTCTTCAGTAAAAGTGTTGATCTTTCTCGTTGATCAGTGATGTTTGCTCCCTCCCTCATGTTCTCCTCAATGCCATACTTTTATTCTTCTTTGAAATTCATCTCATTTATTCCAGTGGAATTTCACAAAGGATGAGGCAAGTCATAGATATGATTTGACTTCTTTAATCTAAAGTCAGAATACTTTCAGACTCATGATATATTCTTACATTGAGATACATTTAAATAAATGAGAACTGCTTTAGCACTTTAAGATGATACTTTTACACAAATCAAATACTATAGGTCTGTTCTTACTGGTCTTGTGGGACAAATAGAATATCAGAATTTTAATCTTTGATATTGTAGTGGGATTACAAAGATAACTTACTGGTGCTTGTCTTTAAGAAGCTTATGAATTACCAGGAAGGGGAGATACATAAATATGAATATACAGTGTTAATTAAAAAATTAAATCAACTATTGTATTATAGAAGATGGGAGAAATTGTATTTACCTGATGGATGCAAGGAAGTCTACATAAGAGAAGTAATATTAAAAAAAAAATCCTTCTCTTCTTTATACCTCCCCACACTACACTTTTCATGGTCTAGTTTTTGTGCTCTACCAGTAAGTCCATCTAAACTCAGCATGAGACATGTAGAATTCCTTCACAGAAAATTGAGAAAATTTCTACTCAATTTTTAATGTTCATTTCAAATGTGATCTAAGACCTCAGACATAGTTTTGTTGTAGAACTTATATAAGAAGCAAAAAATCATTTGAGTACACCCATGCAAATTAAAACCTTTTAGAAACCTTTACATTCTACATGCATAAACAATTTGAATACATATAATTGGCCAGAAATAAAGGATAGTGTTCAAAAGATCCATCAGGCTAACTACACGTTTATTAGCAACTTTTTATTTTCCTGACCTACCACATTTAAATCCATAATTCGAAAAATAATTTATTAATGCCCAAATCTACATTTTTCCTCTGAATTTTTCTGCTGAGTTATAAACATATCCACAGCTACTCTATACATGGTTATCTCATAAGTATGTAAAACTATTTTGCCAAATTATTCATTATTTCTCTTCCCAATCCAGTCTCTCTCATGACTAAAGTTACTTATTGAATGGTTCCATCAGACATCTGGAGTCACGTTTAACTTTTAGTTTAGTTTCTTCTAGTTAGAGTTCTTTGGCTCTAAAAAACATGCTAACTAAAAATCTGCAGACTGTATTAACTTATCAACTTAGTTATTGTTTTTATTGCCTCCTGCTTATGCCATTTATAAGAGAGGGATTATCTCACCCTAGGAATATAGAGATAGCTAAATACACAACACCCAACACTGGACAGATGAGATTGACATCAATATATTGGTCACATATACCCATAGCCTGTGATAGGAGGATACTGAGATTCCACAGGGAGGTTGTACTTGAAAATAGTGAACAATTAGGCATTGTGGGAGATTTTGGCACATCAAGAGGATAAAATGCCCTCTGGTTTCAGTGGGGGAATGTGAATGGCTTATTTGACTAGTTCGTGTGCTAGAAGGAAACTGAAACTCCTTACTCATGTATAAGCAGAAACTGTCCCTGGTATGTTTGAGAGAGACCTTATCCACAGGAGGAGAGTGGGGAGGGAAATCTGCAATTAGGCCATCCTAGTTTCAGATGTCATGGTGGCACTTAATATTCAGACTTACTTTTAGTTATGGCTTATAGTAGTTATTGAGTTGTATTCTAAAAAGTAAACGTGAGGTGATGGATGTGTTAACTCCATAGGGGAATTCTTTTACAATGTACACATATATCAAATTATCACATTGTACACTTCCAATATCTTACAACATTATTTGTGAAATATACTCAAACTGAAAAACAAAATAATGAAGTTGTTTTCTCGAGTAGATTGTTTTAAATGGGACAGAAAACAACAATAGTGTCTCATTTCAAATGGTACATATAGTCAACGTACTGATACCTTGAATTGGGTCCAGTGAGACTAGGCTGACCATATGTACTGTTTCAAATAGAACAGCACAAGTTTTTTCAGTCCTGTTTAAAATGGTATATCTGGACATCCTATTCCTAAGGGATGAGAATACTTTAGCTACATTCTCAGAGCTCCACTCACAATAGTGTCCCCCAAATCTTCATATTGCCAGCCTTTCAATATTACCTTTTTTGAAGGCCCTGGCCATCTGGGCAATTTATTAGCTATTATTGTACTATAGCTATTATTATATTGTATTGTACTATAATTTTATACTAGGCCTTTCCAGACAAAGTATAAAGTAAGGCATAGTGGCAACTGTCCTATATACAAAGAGTATTTCTTTCATTCATTTTATTTCACAGCCCATCTTGGGTGGGACTTAATACTGTAGAAGTCTTCAGTAAACTAGTGATAATGAATTACACAGAACTATCTATAGTGGTTATTGCTATTTGCTATGTTTCAACTGGTCATAAGAACAGTCCATGAGGCATAAATTGGGGTAAGTGGAGGGTGTCAGGAGTAGAAACTCTGAGCACCCTCTCTGCTTATGTGGCATTTTTTACCCTTTAGCTAGTTGGAATACCAGTAGATAGGTAATTTACAACACATGATTAATTCATATCCCATAAACACACATTTCTGTAAGATTACACATTTTATTTCCTCCATAGATTTTGTTTTCCAAATCTATTTTGTTGTTTATTTGTTGCTTTGTTTCTTTATTTTTTCCCCACAATTAGAAAATATTTGCTTGTTGAAAGTTAAATGCTCTTATATAAACAACCTACTTGAGCATTTCATAATCTGCACAAAGACTATATTAATAAATTTGACAGGCATTTTGGGCTGCTATGAGTTTGCAAGTGTATAAGGTTGAGTATTAGAGGTATTTGCACTAAATACAATCTGGACCACGTGGAACTTTCTCCTGCTCAAAACACCATTAAAGCGGGCAGTTATTCAGACTTCTCCATAAGTATTTTGGAATATCATATTCAAAATTTTATCCTTCAGTAGATATTCAAGTATGCTATGTTTTCAATTTTAAATATATATATATATATATTTAGTGTTGAAGTTTCCAATCTGACTTATATCAAAACTAAATGCCAATAGGCTTATCCTGATGTGTATGTTTGATGCATTTTTGTAATATACTTTGCTAGCATTGTTACGCATATTTCCAAGGTGCTTACACTTTGCTGCACTCCAAATGCAGAATAGGACCTGATAGGAATTAGCAGCTTTTTTCTTGTGCAGGAAAAGGGAAGCTCCAACATTAATCTAGTTCTTTCAACTGTAATAGATTGAGAACAGAACATATTTCATTAGATTTTTAAGTATGAGTTTTTGAAATGGACAAGGAAAAGTTCTATTAAACCTTAATACACATGTTCCCATGGCTATATTAGAACAAAGTATAACCTTATTTGCTCACATATCTCATTACCCTACTATTGTTAAGAGTAATAGAATGACTTAATAAAATGATCCATTTATTCATGATTTTAAATTTAAAATTGAGTTTATGTTTTATGTTTCTTATTAAACTCTCACTGTTATATATTAATAAAAGTTGGTATAGTAACCTAATTCATGCCATTAGTACCTGTTTTATCAAGGGCAATGTCTAGTATTAGCTCACCCATATAAATTTATGTCTATGTCTCATAGTTTTGAACATCACATTTTAACCACAATGTTAGAGAAACTTGAGAAATCATTTTTCCATTTAGTTATAACTAAGAATGGAAAGGGATGAATGAAAAGAAATTGAGTCAATAGGTGCTGTCGGAAGATATTCACCCATGTAACCATTCTTGTTATACTGACAATGGCTGGATTTTTTCTGGACAGCCCTCATATGTGAGAATTTTAGAAGACATTAACCAGTAAGCAGATTGGCAGGTGTAAGACCCTGTATTGGAAATAATTTAACCCATAATGTGTTCCTGAAATGCACTTCTGGAGGCATCTGAACTGTTTGTTCTTGAATTAGAACCATTCAGATAAATTAACAAAACTATGACATCTAGAAAAATATATTATTTTATATAACTTTTACTTTATTATTATATGTGCATATTAAATAATTAAAATGACATAGGTCCTGGAATTCTACCATAAGGAATGATATGATATGAAATTATGTGCAATAGAGATATATATTGTTTGATAGTGAGGACAAAGACACCTATGGAAAAGTCCACAGATAATTTTCTCCATTGAATTGTACTCACTTTTCATTTCTCATCATAAGAGGTGGCCTAATTAAATTGCAGGCTCTTTATAATGACTGACACTACAGCATTAACTATACCAAGTATTATTAACTCTTTTACATTATTGACCCATTTAATCATGGCAATTCTATAATGTTGGTACTAATATTAGGTTGGGACCATTCTCTCATTTTCTGGGGGCTTAGAAAGGTTAAGCAAATTGCTCAGGACCACAGTACTAGAACTGGCAATAGTTTAGGGGTGAGAGATAATGGTCACACTAAGAGTGTGGTGATGAAATGGAAAAGGGAAACAGATATCTAATATAACTTAGAAGCAGAATTGCTTTGCCTTGCTCAAAGAGGATACTGGTAAGAGAAAAGGGCATAGATTATAGTGATTCCTAGGTTTGGGGCTTGAGAACTCTGTGGACGACCCTGCCATTTACTAAGTTGGAAAGGAGATGGGACTGTGTTGATGGAAGAAGGGAACTCGAGGTGGTGGAGGATACATTACAGTAAGATTTGTTTCCCTATGCAAATTTGGAGTTGGGTTCTATGGGGAATAAACTCTGAAATATATACTTGTATAAGTGGTTTATTGCAAAATGCTTTTAGGAACTATACCTATGAAGGAAGAAAAGGTACAGGATTGTGCAGAGAGTTGTGGCATATAGTTGCAACAGAAGTCTCAATCAATCTCATGGGAAGCTCTGGACCTGGGATGTTCCCTCAGAAATGTGCTAAATTAAGCAAGTGCTCCAAGTCTTTGTAACCTTCCCATTGAGTATTCACCTTAGAAGTAGGTGTAACTAGACACAAAGCAGCTTCCTTCTCCCAAATGAATTTCTGGGAAGAACTTAGCTGTGAGTCATAGTCAATTGTCATGGAAGATGGGAGAATGAGTGCTTCAGTCTTGAACATAGGCATCTGGATGTTACACCATATCCTCTTCTGTACCTTAAACACTCAGGTGGAACAATCAAATTGGTCATCTAGTATATCAAAGTGGATGTACGGAGCTAAACAAAAATGGAAAAATCAAGACTGGAGATTGAAATTTGAGAACTCACATGAAACATGCTTCATGCACACACCACCATTCAAAAGACATTATGTGAAAAGGTTTGAATTGTGTCTCCGAAAATAAGTCCTAATACTTGAAACCTGTGAATGTAAACTTATTTGAATAAAGAGTCTTTTTTGATGTTTAAGTTAAGGATCTCAAGATGAGATTGGGCCTTAAATCCAATTACAGTCCTTATAAGAGATAGAGATGGAAATGTCACAGACACAAGGAGAATGCCATAGGAAGACAGAGCAGAAATGAGTTATGCTGCCACAATCAAGGCATGGCTGGAGCCAGCAGATGCTACCAGAGGCAAGCAAAGATCCTCCCCTACAACCTTAGGAGGGAGTGTGGCCCTGTTGACAATTTAATTTTGGACTTCTGACTTTTAAAACAATGAGAGATAAATTACTTTTGTTGTAACACACCCATTTTGTGGTAATTTATGACAGCCCTAAGCACCTAATAGCATATATAATCAACTCCCTGTATATAAAGACATAAAATAATATGAGAAAACTAATGTCCTATGAGGATAATAGCAAAGACTTGGACACTGCTAAGAAAAGCATAGGAATAAATTTTATTATTTATGAGTTATTTAGGTTAAGCTCAGTAATATTCTCTCTTTTCCTTCTACGTAGTTAAAATATGAAGGTTGAAGCACTAGTGAAGACTTTTCAATATATTGTTTTTATATACATACAGATCCTACCACATGAAAGGTACATTAAAAAGCTTTTCTCATGCATGATTAGGAATAGCCCAGAAGATAAATATTAATACATGAAATAAATGACAATTTGAGTCAGAGACAATTTGCACTTTTGGAATACTAGGGATAACTCTTGGCAGGCTAGATAAAATCAAACTGGGTTCAGAGAGTTGATGGAAGTTGATCAATAAAAACTGCACTCTTCTTCTGTTATCAATAGCAATATAAAAGGAGATTTACTGAGTTCTCATTTGGATAAGGGACGGTAGTGTCACAGAACTGAGACATCATTGATCTAACGACCAGCAGGACAACAGCCATGACAGAAGAGCTCCATACAACCTCAGGTTCTTGACATTGCATGAAACAAATACAGCAGGTTTGAAACACCTTAGGGTTACAATTCTCCCGACTAGAAGGAGTGACTCAAACATGCTCAAATCAGCAGCACACTAGCCAATGGTGCCACATTTGACTTTAATAATTTAGCAACACCTTATATCCTAATGATATAGGTATGCCTCAGGGTTGGCCCTGAGCCAACACTGTTATATAGAGATTATTAAAACAGTACTAAATATTGAGATAGACACACAGTTTTGATAACAAAATTTTAATTTTTTGGATCATTTTGAAAAAAAAAATACTTTCATATTTAGATTAGTTATTCTCTTGTGTTTTTGATTAGTAATTGTCTTGATTTTCCATTCTTGTTTTATAGCATTTTTATTTCTGTTCATTGACAAGGGATATAATAAAAAGAATGTATACAGAATGCATTAGAGGTAGTACATAGTTAATAATTTGTTAATTTTAGGGCTATAATTTTTGCTATCATTATCTTTATTTAAATATTATTCATATATATGTACATATTAGATATATGTACATATATACATACATTCCATCTAATGTGTACTTATTTATAATCTGTAATGTAAATTTGTTGCAATGTTTTTACAATCCTGCTGTTTTTTCAATATAATGTCATTTGGTTGTAATAATATTTCACTGCAGAGAAAGAGGTGGAAATATCAAGGCAGTAAAAACATATATTTTAGAAGAAACATTTTCTAAAGCAATTTTGCTTACTTATAGACCATACTGTGATGAAATAACCACAGTTGGATTTGTGATTTCTTCTCCCTGTGTGTTACTCATTCTAACTTTTAAAAATCAAATTTTTGTCACTCCTTTTCACTTATTTTCTGCTCCCATCTTATTTAATGTCTAGGTTGTCTTGCTTCCCATCAGCTGAGAGCCACTTAATATCTTTTTTGAAGCTCTGCTCACCCTAGCATTTAGGAAAATACAATAGGTCATTTAATGGCTCAGTATCAAATAAAACTTTCTCCTGAATCCTAATTTTGCATACCATTTTATTTTCTTTAATATTTGTAACTGATTCACAAGTGATTCATTGGATATGCTAGGTTCTCTGACTTTTGCTTGGCTTACATTTCCTAATCTCAGAACTCTGATTCTTAATTCTGACCAAATCCCTGTGAGTAGGTCTCTTCTACAATATCAGCAAACTCCATGATTCCAAAGTAATTAAACAATTTTAGAAGTAGATTCTTAAATTATGAATAGAATAATCTGGGATACACAGGTAGACATACTCTATTAGGTTTTTCGGATTTGACATGGGGTTGTGCTAGGTGAAATAAGGGCTAATTTATAGTGAGAAGAAAAACTTCTAAAAATATGTCAACTTGCCATTAAACTGAGATGAAAATATCAATGAAAATTAACCAAATATTTGACTACTAGAAGCATTCCTGTTATTCTGACAACACCATAAAGACTGTGACTATTAGGTGATTGGGTACTGACTTTACCAAACATTGCTATTATTTATTAAGCCCCTATTTTCTGTCAGTACCATCATTAATAATTGTTTCAAATATTGCAAAGGAAATCTGGCTGTGACAATTTACAGTTGTAGTAATTGTTACACTGCATGTTAAGTAACCCTTCTAAGGTCACACTAGTAAAAATCCAAGCCACAGTTGAAACCAGATTTTTCTTTTCATTCTAAATTCTGGATTTTCTTTTAAAAACACACCACATTTTCATAGATTTTTAAAAGTGATATGTATCAAATATTATGGAAATTTGTAGGAGGTATAATTGTGCTTTAGAACATCAGTGAAGGCTCCCGAGAGGTGGTGGCATTTGAACTGTGTATTGGAATATAAGTAGCAGTTAATAGGAGGGGTTAGAATAAGTTGTGGGAATCATGTGATTAGGCACTGATAAATGAATTTGTGTTGTATTTGAAGAACTGTAGGTAATTTGGTAAGGCTGGAGGTAAAATCGCTTTTTTTTTTTTTAGTGTTGGGTTAAAAACGGGGGGATTATATAAGGTTAAACATAGGCAAAGGTCAGCTTCTAATTGGCATCATCTGTCCCCCTAAAGCATTTATATTTTTTAAAATAGGCATGGGGAGTCACTGAATGTTTTTAAACAGATAATTGATGTGTTAAGATGAAAACTAAAAAAACCAACCAACCAACCAAACAAACAAACAAACAAAAAATTACCATGAGGGATGGATTGAAGTGTAATGAAATCTAAAGTAGGGAAACTAGTTGAGGCAAGAGTTGATAAAGTCTGAAGCAAGAAAGGAACACTATATATAAGAAATAGTGGAGAAGTTAAAGTTATTTAAGAGTTAGGTAGGCTTGTGAGAATTTAGTAATTTAATGACACTAAAGATTCTAGGTTAGGTGACTAGACCTGTCTGGCTAAGACTTGAAATGCAGAATTAAAAAGGAACATACATTAAGGTGACCAGATTTTAACATTGGTAAAGCGGGACACCATTGACCGGGGGGGAGGGGGTTCTTGATTAAAAATTTGGTCTATCTCCCGCTGTTCCCTAGCATGTTGTGCATTCTTTCCAAAAATTGGGAAATTTTTAAATCGCCGCAGGACGCGGGACAAATTGTTAAAAATCAGGACTGTCCCGCCAAAAGCGGGACGTCTGATCACCATAATACATTATATATTGAGAAATAGGTAATAGTTATTTTCTTGGCACATGTTTAAGACATCTAGAAATGAGTACCCAATGCCAAGTGGAAGGTTGGACCATGTAGCATATAAAAAGACATTTTTTTTTTCTTAAAGATTTATTGTGTGAGAAAAGGTGTGTGTGGTGTTGCAGAGCAGTCTCCATAGTTGTACATCATTACTGTGACATAGTTTCATTCCACACAGGTGGATGTTAGGCCAGGTAGGGTGGGAACCGAACTGGGGGCCTCCTGCGTGGGAGGTGAGAATGTTGGTCGCCATCCTGGCGGTTACTACTAGCACCACAGTTCAGCATATGGACTTGCACTGACTGGGCCTGGGATTCGATCCCTGGACCTTGCAGTTGCAAGACTAGTGCTCAACCTGCTGAGCTATCCTGTCATCTCCATAAAAAGGCATGAACTTAGTAAAACCAGATAAGTGAAGAATTTAGAGTGAAATAAGTAGAGAACTAAGGATGAAACTTCACGAACATTAATATTTATAGAACAGGTAAGTTGGAACATCTTGGAAGAAGTAGATAGAGGAAGAGAGTGAAAGCAGGAAGGTACGAAAACCCAGAAAAGTGTTAAGTTTTAAGAAAATAGAAAGTGACAGATAGAACACATTGAGATTGGAATGTTATCAAAAGCATGTTTAGAGGGAAGTTGGAAGTAAAATTTCAGGTGATTGGAATTGTGGGAGAGCAAGTGGTAATTGAGCACAGAAAAATTTTACAATAAGTTTACAATAAAAGAAAAAGAGAAAATGAATAGAGAAATGCAGTTTTGTTGAGAGATACTTAAGTATAGGCCCATTATGAACATGGAATTCCTTCTTGCCAACCTAAGTTTATATTAATATGAAGTCACAGTTTCTCCTAGACATCATTATGTCTATATGAGCTCTGTTCCAGCTAATTGGTTTTTTTTTAATTTTTATTTGAAATATATTTGACATATTTAAGGTGTAAATGTCAATCTGATATTTATATATTCTAATATGAATGTCATTGTAGCAATAATTATCATCTCTGTCACATTACATGATTATCTTTTCTATTTAATGATTGGAATAAAATTCTAGTTTGTAAGAAAGTTAATTATAATAGAATATTGTTGTCTATATTCACTATACTACACATTAGAACTCTAAGACTTAGTCATTACTTGTTACAAGTTTGTACCCTTAACAACATCTGTCCTATACCCTAGCCTTCTGTCCTGTTTTTATGAGTTTGGCTTTTTTAGATCCTACATATAAGTGATACCATACACCATCTTTCTCTTGATTTATCTCACTTTGCATAATGTGCTCAAGTCCTTCCATTTTGTCACAAATGGCAGTATATGCTTTTAATGGCTGAATAATATTACACTGTGTGTGTATTTTAATATATATTCTTTCCACTACACACACACAGACAGACAGGTTACACATACACATGTACTTAGGTTGTCTTCATATCTTGGTTACAATAAATAATGCTGAATTAAACATGGAAGTGCATTTATTGCTTCAATATCCTGTTTTCATTTCCTTTGGGTATATACCCAGAATGAGACTACTCAATTATATGATAGAACTAATTGTAGTATTTTGAGAAACCTCAATATTTTTATTGTTGTTGCATCAATTCACATTATCAAGAGTAAGCAATTGCCTTTTCTTCACATACTCACCAACACTTTTCTATTCCTTAATAAAATAACCAGTCTAAAAGGTGTGAGGTGATATCATATGGTTTTGATTTGCACATTCCTGATGATTAGTGATGTTGAACATCTTTTAACCTGTTGGCCATTTGGATGTATTCTTTGGAAAAATGTCTATTTAGGTCCTCTGTCATTTTTAAATCTTTATTTTTCTATTAAATTGTATGAGTTCTTTATATATTTTAAATATTAACCCCTTATCAATTCACTATTTGCAAACATTTTATCCCATTCAGTAGGTTGCCTTTTCACCTTAATGGTTTTTATTTTTCATGAAAGATCCTTTAAGTTTGGTGTTTATTCCCATTTGTTTATTTTTTGCTTTTACTTTTTGTGCTTTTGATGTCATATCCCCCCCCAAAAAAAATTGCTAAGATTAGTGTTTTTTTTTAACATTTATTTTTATTGTTTTTGACAGAGAGAGACAGAGAGAAGTGGGAGGGCCTAGAGCAGTCTCCATTGTTGCACATCATCAGTTTTCTACATAGTGTCATTCCACAGGTGGGTGGGTCCTGCACAGGTCAGGAACTGGCTGGGGCCTCCAATATGGGAAGCACACCCCAGTGAGAACCGAACTGGGGGCACATGCCTGTTCAGCATATGGGTCCATACCAGCCGGAGCCAGTATTTGATCCTCAGATCCAGGGGGCTACAAGATGAGCACTCAACCCACCAAGCTATCCCAGCATTCCCAAGCCCAATGTTGGGAGGCTTCTTCCATATATATATATATATATATATATATATATTTTTTTTTTTTTTTTT
>PVKE010030856.1:0-19378 GCA_004027555.1 Craseonycteris thonglongyai
ATGCATGTACATATGGTGCCCCTGAGCACCTGGAATTTTCTCCAACAACATTTTGTATAAGTGTATCGGAATTCTTGATGAAACAGGTAAATCGGGTCTGACCAAGAGCTCTGTTGTGAGTGATCCATAATATGGCAAAATGCAGCAAATGTAGCCAGTCTTCGAGTCAGCTAGAGTATAAACTCTGATACCCCATTTTCTAGATTTCTTAGGATTATATGTTATGATTTGACACTTCAAATCAGCCGGGCGCTGTATTGGCGCTGCTGGAGTTGGCACTTCAAATCAGCCTGGCGCCGCAGCGGCGCCGCTAGAGTTGCTGCTTCAAATCAGCCAGGCGCCGCTCAAGTTATAAGAGCTACAATCGCTTCAAAGTCCATGGTACACGGAATTCCACCCTAGACATTGCGAGCGATCGACGATCGACCAAAATTGGCCTCACGATCGACCAGTCGATCGCGATAGACTTGTTGGCCACCCCTGCTGTAGAGCGCTGAGAAAAGGTACTAACTTGTTTCCATTCACCACTTGACCTCTGACGCTGAATCTGACCAAATTTGGGTAGACACGTGATAATATAGTGGGTCTCCAGCTCATGGCGTTCACCATTAACCTCCATTGACAAGTTACTCTGTGTAATCAGAACAGTGCCACCCTGCTGCACAACCACACCAGTTCTGTTGGCCACTTCAAAGTCCTAAGGGGCAGCCATGACCCGTAACACCACAGTATTGCTAACCAGTTCTCCATCACTTGCCCTGAGGAGGATCCGGGAGTTCTGATGGCCCTGGTGCACATAGAAAATGTTGCCATCTCTTAAATCCTCATGGGTAAAACCATTAATGGCTCTGCCAGGATCATTGGTGTTTTCTAAAAACCCAGCATCTGAATTGAAGTGACCAAGAACTGAAAAACTAAGCCTCAAGGAATCCGTGTCAGGATCTGACACATGTATTATATTTGGAGTCAGTCGTTTCTTTGAGTTTTCAAACAGGAGAAGCCAGTTTCCTACCAGGAACTTTAGGTATGGGGGATCATTTACTGGAATGACAATAATATTAAACACATAGGGAACATGTCCTTGCAGATATAATGGCATTTCCTTCTTGCTGTTGAAAGAGACTGAAAATGTGAAATTATCCCTAGGTTCTTCTGAACCATCATGGACATACCAAACTTTTCCTTGCTCCAAATCAAACATAGTGAAAGCCTTCTCTGTTTCCTGCTCTGGGGAAACATCTAATCGAACGAATCCATGTATAGGCATTTCCTTTATTTTAAATAATATTTGAGAATGATGGAGACTCGAATCCTTAAAATCCATATCCACTTTCATATGCCTTTGTTCCAGTAAGGCTTGCCCACCTTCTTGGCCCTCCAAATCATTCAGAACCAAGAAATAGCTACTCCCATCTTGAAGAACAGGCTTGCCAACCTCACGAACAGCAGTGGCATGGGGAACTTCTGACTGAAGCAGGTTTTCTATGGTTGTTATAGAAGGATTTTTGGCATCAATATTCTTCATTTGACACCCAGCAGATATGTCTTTGGAAACAAGGGCATCCTTTAATGTTCTGTTCTCTGAGTTGGCTGCTAAACCTTTTAAGCACCCTTTGAAAGACATTCCTCCAGTAGACTTCCTAGGCACAGAGGGAAGTTCTAACCTCTTAACTTGTTCTCTTTTATGGTTGTCAAGACCTCCCACAAAGAGGGGGCCTTCAGATACAAATGGTGTGATTTGCAAAGGCAGCAATGTGCTTACCCCTTGTTCATCCACCATCAGGTCCAGATAACTTTCAGTGAATCTGAGTTGAATAACATGCCACTTGTTGTCACTAACTAAGCTAGAAGAGAGCTGAGCATTACTTTTACTTCTTCCTACATGAGCCCTCAATACACCTTTCACTATTTCCAAAGCAATAAGATGTCCTTCTCTACCCGACTGAAATAAAAGCAAGGCTTGTTGAGTTCCAGTCTGTGAAGCAAATTCCAGGAGCCCTTCCCCTTGCACCCTCCATTGTGGGAAGGTGACATAGGATCTGGAGCTAAAGAAATTGATGGCTTCACCCTCCCTTGCAAAAAATTGTTCACTGCAATCTAGTGATACCTCATGAACCTTCTTAAAACTAGGCTAAGATTGAAGGGATGTAAGGATCTCCCTCTGGTTGAATACCACATCCTCTACACATCCATGGAAATTGGGGAGTTCTCCATCTAGGTAAGGAACATCAAGTCCACCATGGCCTCCTATGTAGATTCCATGTTGAAAGAGCAAATTGCACATCCCACCAGTGATTTGTCCAGTGGTGTCATAATGTCTGTCAACAGCCAGAGAGATATGGTCCTTAACACAGTACAGTCCCACTAAATGCCAGGCCAAATCATCCATACGAAGTCTTTGCTCAAAAAGTGCTTTTTCACCTGCACCCAAATTCACTTTCACCTGAAAGAGAAAGAATAGTAATTAGTCAATCTTGGGAAGCTGGGATGGCTCAGGGGGTTAAGCACTCTCTTTGAAGCCTCGGGGACCAAGGATCGAATCCTGGCCCAGGCCCATGCAGACCCATATGCTGAACTGGGGTGTGCTTCCTATGCAGGAGGCCTCCAGTTCAGTTCTTGCCCCCCAGTTAGGCCCTTGGCTTGAGGGGGTGTGCCTCCCATGCAGGAGGCCCCAGCCCAGTTCCGCCCTGCGAGACCCCCACCCACCTGTGTGGAATGAAACCATGTTGAAAACTGATGACGTACAACTATAGAGACTGTTCTGGGCCCTCCCCCTTCTCTCTGTCTCTGTCTCTCTGTCAAAATCAATAAAATAAATCTTTAAAAAAATTAGTCAATCTCATCACATAGTGTTTTATGGAGAAGAGAAAAAGAGAAAGTAGAAGGGGGAGGAGGGGAGAGAGAGAGAAACTTGGATATGAAAACTCTTCTTACATGTATGGACTACATATTGAGGTTAAAATTTTTCAGTCAGAATATTTAAGACATGCTGGTAAAATTGGAGAAGATCCCACTCTTATAAATGGTATGTGATTTTATTCTAGTAAAATAAGACTAATCAAAGGGATATCTACTTTGTTTTCTTTCTCACTGTTTTTCTCTCCAGTGATTGAATGCTTACACGTTTTTAAGAATTTTTAAAAATCTTTACATGGTGATGGAAGGAAAACTGATTCTGGGTGGTGAGCTCACAATGCATCACATAGACAGTGTACTGCAGAATTGTACACCTGGAACCTATGTGATTTTACTAACCAATGTCACCCCAATAAATTTAATAATAATTAAAAAAATCTTACCTGTAAGTTTCCTGAGAGAAGTTCTATAATACAGTAATCATTTTTCCCAGCTGCAAGAAAAAGTAATCCCTGTGGTTTGCTGGTTTGAAATTTTAATCGAAGAGATAACTCAGAGAAAACTTCTATGATGTTGAATTCCACATAGCTTTCACCATAAAAAGATGCTAAGAAAAATTATTTTTAAGTATAAGTTAGTAACTTTATTACATAATCACTATTCCACTTAATATTGTCACTTCCCTTAAGAACTGACCTTTCTGAAGAAAGCTGCCTTACCTATGGCCACACCTACTTCCTGGGGTGACCCACAGATCCAACATAAGGGTATAAAATCTTGGTGTTCTCTCACCCCAACTCAAGCTCTGATGGGTCAGCCTGTCTTCAGAACTCTCAAGAAAGCTGTGGCTGAGGCTTCCTGTAAAACTGAATGCCCACTTGACTTCTCCATCTACCCAATACTGCTTCCTTCTCTTCCATAGAGGTTAATCCCAAAGCCCTGGTAGGTGAACTGCTATAACAGTGTAAGGGAACACACTAGTTGGTTATGAAATACCAAGCTATGAAAAATAATAGTAACTATGAACATCAACGGAATTGGGTGTCTAGTGTTAAGCTTGAATAAAGTTTCAAAAAAGAAAGAAAGAAAGAAGAAAAAGCTAGGAGAAGTTATTTGGCAATTACAAGCTAAGTGTGAAAGCCAGATAATTTCTCTGGTAGCATATAAATTCTTTCCCATCTCCTACAGCAGGAGAGCAGAGAAAGTTGAGACTCCCACCCAGGCACTGATCATCAGAATAGTAGATCTCCAAATAGAGCCACAACCAAGACAGGCTTGCTCTGACAAAGCTAAGGCCCTGCTTGGGAAAGTATAGAACCCTGACATATGGAATGGGGATATTTGGATTAATACATTCAAATATCTTGGGTCTCTAGATCCTCTTAGCTTCCATAAATGGCCTATTCCCCTCTTAAGGCTGGCACTCCCCTTGCTTAAAGAAGATGCAGAGGCCTCTCCCCTCAAGTAACATGTGACCCCAGAAGCTATGTCCCCATCTCTCCTCCTGGCCACTAGACCAAAAACAAAGGTTACGTCACAACATGACCTGTGTGGGGACATGCTATGCTTCATACGGGAAGATAGGGACTAGACATAAAGGAGCTACAGGACCAAGTCAGAATGTACTGCCAGTAGCTGGCAGAATACACACAGGTGAGGGTATCTGATCAAGTAGGCAGAATCATAAAGTTGAATAAGGAAGAATTCACAGATTAGGGAGCACTCCCCAGGAATAGAAGGTGTAACATGTTGGCAAAGACTGCTGGAAATGGTGTAAATTTGCTGCTAAGGTGGCTCCTAGAAGCATAGAAAATGCAATGGCCCACTCTGAGATAGATATGACAGGATTTCTATGACAGATAATGGAAGGAGAGATTAAAGAGGTGGTACATCTGGGACTGAGTACAAATAATATCAAAGGCACACAAGATGGTAAGCCCCACGTCATCACCATTCTTGCGCCAGCACCTCAGCTCACGTATACAGCTGTATGGGGGATCCCATATTACCAGCCAATGGAGGAGCAAATCACCTGGGCTTGGTTCACAGGAGAGTTAGCTTCATCAGATGGCTACAAGCTGAAAACGGCCTCCAACTTCAGATAGCTCCTCTTAGGGGTCGCCATGAAAAACACAAATGAGGGGAAATCCTCCAAATAGATAGAATTTGGGGTGGTATGCCTCATCATCTACCTTTTATGAGAGAGAAGTGGTCTGAGGTTATTAGCATATATAAAGACTGATAGGTAAGTAGTGAATGGCCCAGCCAGATGGTCAGGAGCCTAGAATGAGACAAATTGAAAGAACAGGTACAAGGAGATCTGGGATGGATGCATGAGTGTCGGCATGAAGTGGGACAATCTTTATATTGCATGTGAAAGCCCACCAGAAAACATTTACCACAGAACAGGCACTAAACACCCAGCCAGATAACATGGCTTGGCCAGCTGGCATCAGCGAGGCTCAGTCACTGCCACTACGGGTACAGATGGCATCATGGGTGCATGATGAAGTGCATGTTGTATTACAATTCCTTGTTTATTCATCTATCTCCTGCACTAGTCCATGAGTTTCCTATGAGCAGGGACCCTGTCTATTGAATCTTTCTCCCTCCAATACCTAGTACAGTACTTGTCACACACTATAATAGATTGTGTTGGTGCCCTTTTAGATCCCTTTTAACAGGTTGGTGCACACATCTTTCAGCTTTGTTATCCAGAAATTTCAGTAGAACTATACATCCTCCCTGGGAGGGCAACCTATAGCCAATGCCTGATTGAAACAGAAGTATAAAACATGTAGAACTCTCGTGTTGCCGCTGATATTCCAGTGAGGGGATCAGGCTGAGATTGGATCAGCGGAAACCACATCTTTGCTTGGTTGCTTCCTCTGTCCTATCTTGCTTCCCTCACTTCCTTACAGGTCTCTCCTTGTACTCATTTAACAATCCCTGCCTAATCCTCTCTCTCCAGGGAACCACACCTAAGATAGGCAGGGAGCAAGCAAGCAGTTGTTGAACCAAAATGAACTAACCTAGTAGACCCTTATTTTATAGTTGAATAAATTCAGACCCAGAGAAGTGTAGGAACTTATATAAAGTCAACAGTTAGTTAAGAAGTAGAGCTAAAACAAAAACCAGGCATCCCCAAAACACTAATCCAGTGTTTTTACCAAGATACAAAGTTGATACAGAGACGATTATAATCTCTACAGACTTTCTCAAATATGCACAAGCACCCTTTTCTCTAGTGAAAAACCACCATTAATAATTAAACTCAATAAAACTAAAATGTAGTGAGGTCATAATGTTGACACAAGCAATTACAAACCTACTAGCTGTCCTAGTTTATCCCCCAACTCTGATTTTTGACAAACTTAGAGGCTGTATTGTTAAGTTTTCAAAACCAGGAAATGTTTTCTAAATCTTAAAATCTACCCCTGAGAATGACTAAGTAACATTAATAAACAACATCCCTATATTTTCCCACGGTTCACCTCCCTGGCACTAAATCAGTCCCAGTCTCAGCTAGTGGATAGAAATTTCCATTGCCTCAGGGGAAAAACAAGGAAGCAGGTTTAAAACTTTTGGTTTTAAAACTTCCTCACATACTTCCAAATTGACCCCAACTTTTGTGGCCCCCAGTAAGTGCCTCAAAATAACAATAAAAAACAAATACAGAAGAAATTCCGCCATTGTCAATATAATGTGAACAATTACATGGCTGGATACTTTGCGGACAGCCCTCATAGGTGCATAAGTAAAACTGACTCCTAGAAAAAGGTGATCTCTCTACCTGCAGTGAAGGAAAAAGTAGGATTTCAGAATTATATGTGTGTAGCTAATTAAGTTGAACAAATTCAGAGCAATGTCCCAGTGTTGTGTGCTTAAATAAAAGGTGAAGTGGTTGAATGGAAGCCAAAGTTTGGCAGTAAGGGGTAAAACAATTTTCATGGAAAATAAGCATTTCTATTCCTAATTTCTCCCAGGTGGGTGATTATTTATTTTTTCTACTTTAGATTAGGCTCCCGTTCGTTCTTCCAAACCAAATCTTTGATATTTTGTTTAATTTGGGTTTTGTGTATGTTTGGGGGGTTGTTTTATTGGGTGGGGCTTACTATTTATTGATCCCCTATTATGTGCCCAGTACTATGAGGAGTTGGAGATAGGGAATTAATAAGACAAAGGGGCTTACCATCTATCAGAGGAGAAAGCTGTTCAGAAAGAAGAGTGTACCCAAGTGATATTAGAGAGTTAGTACAACAGAAGCTTGTTTAGGGCCCAGCCGGAATATGAAGAAAGGAGCAATCTAACTATAAAGCACCTCTCCCTTGCAGATTTAAGTGTCCCATCCTACACAAACTTATTCTGTCCTCAAATATACAAAGTGTATGTTTGGTACTGGGGATTCGATGGTAAATGAGGTAGGCTGCTACTCAAGGAACTGCACTGCTAGACTATTAACTGGGAAACGTAGACGAATCAGAAGCACTTGGCCTAGTCAAGAAGGGTGTAGTAAGGGCTCTCAGGCAAGGCAATGGCTTCTAACAGCTGGGCAAAGGGGGAAAGGAAAAGAGAAAAGAGAGGAGAGATAGGAAGGAAGGAAAGAGATGACTGTAAGGAACTGAAAGTCCAGTCTGGCTGAGCACAGTGTAAAGGAGTAAGCCAGGGTTCAGGGACAACCAGTCATAGGGCAAATGCCCCAACATCCATCTGAAAGGCCTTCTCAATTTAAAGTGAGTGTGCATGTGTGCACATACCCATGCTTACAAATGCACACACCCAATGGCCCTTATCATGACCTCTAATTACTTTATTTGTTTTCATAGTTATTACCTCAATACCAACCACCATAAATATTAATAGAATATAAAATTTTCAGGCCAGGAGACTTTATTAGTCTTGATCTCTTTCAGTTCTCAGAATCTACAACACTCTGCAGCACATAGTAGGCCCTCAATAAATGATCATTTTGGAAGCCAAGTAAAAGAGTTCAGACTCCATCCAAAGAGGCCATGAAGGGGTCAAACAGGGAAACGACACGATCAGATTGCAGTTTAGAAGTCGACTCTGGCTGAAACGCAGAAAATGACCTTAAAGGAGTGCAGGCAGGGGAACAGAGGAGGAGGAGTAGGCTCAAGAGATCTTTAAAAAGTCAGACTCTCAGGGAAGGGAAAGGGAGAGGACAGGGGACAAATGAACTTCTAGATTTCTGGTGGGTATCTCCTTACTGGAAGGGAGGCTTTGGTTTCCTTTTGCTTTGTTTTGTTGGTGTAGCTGTGACAAGAAATTCTCAATGAACTGAGGAACAAATAAATGGCTGACTGACCAACTGGATCCCCGAGACCAGGGGGCCTTACAAATGATATTAAGAAGGTTGAAGGGTTCGTAGTGTTCAGTTGCGAAGAGACACATCAGTTCTGTGTTTCAGAAAGATTGATCTGGTTACTCTGTGGGGGAAATCAAGAGTAGGAGGAGAACTTACTGAGGAAGCATTATAAAAAGATTTCCGAACTGTTGGCTTTCAGTGAAAATTAGAATTGCCTTTTCATAATATAATATTTGGGGTAATTTTATATTGTACCATTTTACATATTGCCCTTCTCCCAAATATGCTCTACAGATGATGTGCCATAGTGTAGAAGATTGTTTTTAAAAATTAAATAAAAACAAAAAACAGAAACAAACTTCTCTACCAAGGTATCTGCATTATACAAAGTCCTAAGGTGAAGCCCACAGAGGGCTTTGTAACATTAAATAGTAGCTCTTGTTTACTGGGATAGGAAAGCCACATTTTGCCCCAGAAACCTGTTCTTAAGAATCTCAGGGAAGCCGGGATGGCTCAGTGGTTTAAGCGCTCACTTTGCAGCCCCAGGGCCCGAGGATCAAATCCCAGCTCTCATTCATGTGGATCCATAGGCTGAACTGGGGAATGCCACCAGTTCAGTTCTCGCCGGGGCGAGACCCCGACCAAGTTCCTACCCTGTGCAGCCCTACTCCTACCTGTGGAATGAAACTATGTGGAAAAACCAATGATGTGCAACTATGGAGACTGTTCTGGGCCCTCCCCCTTCTCTCTGTCACTGTCTCTGTATCTCTCTCTCTCTCTCTCTCTCTCTGTCAAAAACAATAAAAATAAATCTTTAAGAATCTCTACAATATTTTACTAAGGTTATCGACATTGCACCCTTTACCAAACTGATCTTGAATATTTATTCAAGAGGTAATTAACTTTTTCCAGAGAACTCTGACAAAGAAGAAAGCTTACAAACAAGAAATAACTTATCACACACATCTAACACGCCCTGGGAGACCCCAACACCATATTCATTGAAAGCAAACCCCAACAGGGACAGTTCTAAAAGTCTCTCCAACAAAACTTGGGTTCCCTAATATTTAAATTGGAACAAAATGAACAGAGATATTTGCTCCATGGCTGCAGAGCAGGCAATTGAGGTGCACTGAGATGGAGGGGGTGCGGTGCGGGGTTGGGCAGTGGAGCAGGTAGTAGGCCCAGGGTCACTGTGAGGTTGTAAATCTTGGGTTTCCTGGTAGAACCAGAGCAATTCACAGGCCTGGAATTCTTGCTGTTTCAGAACAGGACCCACCAGCCTCTCATTTTTCACTTATTCTCCAAGCACTAGCCTTCTGCCAGGTTGCAAAGAGAAAACCACCACTTTACCTTTTGTCCTTGCTTTTTTTAAAAAAAAAAATATATATATTTTGTTTTTGTTGTTGACAGAGAGAGAGAGAGAGAGAGAGAGAGAGATACAGAGACAGAGAGAGAACTGAACTGGGGGAGCTCCCAGTTCAGCATATGGGTCTGCACGGGCCGGGGCCGGGATTTGATCCTCGGTCCCCGGCACTGCAAAGTGAGCGCTTAACCCACTGAGCCATCCCGGCTTCCCCACCTTTTGTCCTTTCAATGGGGCATTCTCCAGGTCTCTGCATATGGACCTGTGCTCCACACAACTCCAAGGAGTGCTACTGATACAGACTCTGTAGACTCTGATAGCACCCCTTGAAATGGAGCAGTGAGGCAGTCCTGGTACCCAGGCAGCCCTGAATGATCTGTTCCGAATGTTCCACTTTGTGACCCTCATGTGTCATATTTGCTGCCCAGCTGTCTGGAAGCTTTCCGGGTCCTAGTCAGTCTTTGGAGTAAGTGCTAGACCCAGCATCACTCCCCACGGGGACAGAACCATTACCCAAAGCTCCCAGTTCCCCATTCCTCTCTGATGGCATATGTGATCCCTATCAGAACCATATGGCTCTTGTATTATCTCTTTTACTAGGACAGAAGCTCCTGTATAAGTTTCTTACTGTTGCTGTAACAAATCACTACAAATTTCATGGCTTGAAACGATGCAGATTAACAGTCTTATAGTTCTGAGCATTAGAAGCCCAAAATAGGTCTCCCTGAGCTAAAATTAAGGTGTCTGCAAGGCTACATTCCTTCAGGAGGCTCTAGAGCTGGGGTGGCGAACCTATGGCACGCGTGCCCAAAGTGGCAGGCGGAGCAATTATTTTGGCACGCGGAGCTGTGAATACCATTTAAAAAATTATTGTTTATGCTCTTATAGACATAAAAATAATCGATACCTCTATCTCACTCGATAGGTTGGCACGCGAGTCGAGTGAGTATACTCTTATTTCATAAACTTTGGCACTCAATAGCCTAAAGGTTCGCCACCCCTCCTCTAGGGGAAAATCTGTCTCCTAGTCTTGCTGGGTCTAGACACCGCCGCATTTCCTGGTCTGTGTCACGTCATTCAGACCTCTGCTTCCGTCATCCCGTCTCCTTCTCTGACTCAGACTCTTCTGCCTCCCTCTTACAATACCCTTGTGATTGCATTCAGGGCCCACCTAGGTAATTCAGCATAAGCTCCCATCAAAAATCCTTAATTTGAGCACATCTGCAGAGTCCCTTTTGCCATCAAAAGTAACATATTCCATGTCCTGAGATGCTTCTATGAACTTTTTATTTTCTGGGAGGGAGGGTGTTTGACATGTTTTCTGCCCACAGTGTCCAGGGAGGATTCCGTCACTCAATCAGTCACTCATATGCATTGAGCACCTATTGTTTGTACGTCTGAACTAAGTGCTGGGAATGCAGAGGTGAATAAAGCAGCAGCATTGGAAAGAGTCCCAGAAGTGGAAGGTATGAGTTGTGTTTGTGCTTTATATAGCCTATGCAGCTATATATTTTTTATTAAATTAAAATTTTTTTAAATAAAAGTGATTTTAAATAAAAACTTGGGCTTTTGGCTTCCCCACATCAGTCACTCAGGCAACTCAGAGACCCATTTATTCCCACAGAACAGCAATTGGGGTGAGGATGCTCCATGCTGCGGTACCCCACTCCCCATCACCTCCTGCCACACCAGCTGCTGCTTGCCCTGCCACAACTCACGGGTCACTGGAACCATTTGGGTTTGGGCTCCACAGCGTCAGGCAGAAGTGGCAAAGTGGGATGCCAAGATTATTCACTGTGGAGCCAGAAGAAAATATTAGGACTTCTGAGATTGTTTTAACCTAAGAAAAAATAAACATACAAAAGAAACTGATGCTTTATTCATCTCTGTTTTAGACTGATTGGCATCCTGCCTCAGTTGGCATGTGAGTCTTCCCTGCTGGGTCCACAAGTCTCCCTAAGGGAGGAACAGGAATTCTACAGGTAGAAGTGTTGACAGAGAACCCTCATTCTCCCTCTCCTTCCCCATTCAGTGACACACCACACGCAGGTTGCCTAATTAACTGGGCTGACAATACTATTTCATCATAATTAAACAAATCCTTACAAAAAGGATCATTTACTTTTAAAATTTCTTGCAAATGCAGAGAAGCTGGGATGCCTCAGCAGGTAAAGCGTTCACTTTGCAGCCCTGGGGTCCCAGGATCAAATCACGGCCCCAGCCTTTGTGGACCCACATGCTGAACTGGGGTATGGCCCTAGTTTGGTTCTCACAGAGCGAGCTTCCCATGTGAGAGGCCCCCGGTTCAGCCCCCAGCTCACAGGGGTGGGCCTCCCATGCTGGAGGCCCCTGGCCCAGTTCCTGCCCTGTGCAGCCCCTGCCCACCTGTGTGGAAGAAAACTATGTTGAAAACTGATGAAGTACAACTACGGAGACTGCTCTGCCCTCCCGCATCTGCCTCTCTCTGTCTCTCTTTATGTCAAAAACAATAAAAATAAATCTTTACAAATTCTTGCAAATGCAAAGTAAAGGATATTCCTGAGGACAGAATTTCCCTGGAAGTTCAACTGGCACAACTTCAATCATTCTCTCGCTTATAAGCCAATTGCCCTTCACTGTGAGCATACCCATTTGTAAGCAGTTTTGGGTTCAATACAGTTTGGAGACCCAAGTATTCAGTTCACTGCTTAATTCAACATTACATTTTATGATTCCATTTTGCTCTGTATGTTCATCACTGTATTTAAGAATCTTTTATTTTTTAATTTCAACAATGAAAGTGTCAGAATGATATAAAAATTCCTGCAAACAAGTCATAGATGAAGGATATATACAAATGGTGCAGAGGAACTAGTAAGAAGCTATGAGAAATCATTGTATTGACATCATGTAAGCCTAAACGAACCATGAGGATCAGACTCATTGTCCATCACACACAATCTGTCTCCCATTGCCCTCTCAGATCTCTCTGGCCTGCAGCCCACACTTCATCCCTCAAAGCCACACCAAAGACACAAGCTCCTCCAGTTTCCAGACGGGCTCATTCCATCCTGCCTGCCAGGCAGGAAGGGGCAGGGGAATGGGCAGAGGAAGAACCAGGAAGGAAGGAGGAAGATGAGGAGGAAGGAGCTCTGGAAGGGCCCCCAAAACTGGAGCAGAGCTGGAGGAGCTGCACAGGGAAGAGAGGCAAACACTATGACAGGCCAATCATCACTGGAACCTTACTCCACAACTCCTAGCGAAATCATCAGGCCGTGCAATGACACTGTCTATGCCTGAAACGAAGTAAATAAATGTCCAGAATTTAATCCGAATACGACAAAGAAACACAGGCCTTTGATATAGTGTTCCCTAAAACTGGCTCGAAGGAAGTCTTTTGTCGAACTCAGTTACATTTCAAAAAGCCATGGAGGATAAGAAGGCCCAAGTGCAGGAAGGGCTCAATTATGTAAACAGTCTCAATAATTTGATTTTATTAGTAATCTTTGATTTCGAAAGAGCATCATAGAAATGTAGGGTACTAACAGGGAATTGGGTTCAGAAAATTTAAGCGAACATGTGGAGGGATTTATGGAACAATAGGACAGCAACTAAAGGATTTCGGGATGAGTGTAAGGCCCCCCATACCCAGGACAGTCAAATGCGCCCCAGTACCTCTCGGGGCCTGGGTAAGGGGCAAGAGCTGAAGAGGATCAGAAGGGAGGACAGTAGGAATCCTTCATGCTGTTAGTCAGGGTGCAACCAGGAGTCCGACTCTGACACCCCAATCCGCGGCGAGGCCCGCGCGGTGGCCAGGTGCAGGGCCCTCCACGCCTGGGGGAGGTCGGAGGGGCCCAGCCGCACGCAGCTGTGAGTTGCACGTTTTTAGTGGCGGCGCCGAAGCCACTACGCAGGGCCGAGCAGTCTCCTCCCCCGGCCGCCCAGCTCAAGAACGAATGCTGGGCCTGAGAGGTAAAGTCGGGATCGCCGGGGGACTAACCCGGCCGCGGCGTTTCCGGGGGTCCCCGGAGCACAGGGGCGTCCCCTGCCCGCGGCCTCCCCGCTGCTCGCCACCCACCCTCTCCTGGCGGGCTCCGCGCGGCCGGCCTGGGAGGGAACGGGGCGGGGGATTCGCGCGCGTGCCTCCGAGCGCCCCGCGCGCCCCGCAGAGCCCCAGGCAGGCGGCGAGCAGGACGAGGCCGCGGGCCCCGAGCCGCCCCATCCCGCCGCAGCGGCCCCGCGCCCCGCGCTCACTCCCGGAGGCCGCCGAGCTACCTGCGCCAGCCCCTCCCGCCCGCGGCCCTGACCGTAGACGGGTAAGGGGGCGCCGCCCCCAACCAGCTCGGGGGCGGGACCGGGCGGGGAGGGCCGCTGGCGACCTGCATCTGCTGGGCCCGTCAGCGCTCGGCGTCACTCTGAGATGCGCGGTGAAACCAGACGGGGCGGGCGCGAGGGCACGGGCGCCGGAGAGCACCGAGCACGTGGCGCCTGCCTTGCAGGGCGAGATCTGCGATGGAGTGAAAGCGTGCGAGCAGGGAGGGCGCAAAGGGAGGCTGGGGGATGTGGTAGGAGGGGAGAAGGCGTCCAGGAGTGGGCAGGACCCTACGGTGGCTTTGAGGACGCCAGTGCCCCTGGCCAGAGTGTGCTCCAGGAGGCCAGGCGTTGGGTTGGGTTGGGTTGGGTTGGGTTGGGTTGGATTGGGTTGGGTTGGGTTGGATTGGGTTGGGTTGGGTTGGGTTTTGGGTTGGGTTGGGTTTTTTGTTGGGTTTGGGTTTGGTTTATGGCTGTATCCCGGGGAAGCCGGGATGGCTCAGTGGGTTAAGTGCTCACTTTGCAGCACCGGGGACCAAGGATCGAATCCCAGCCCGGCCCGTGCGGACCCATATGCTGAACTGGGGAGTGCCCCCAGTTCAGTTCTCTCTCTGTCTCTGTCTCTCTGTCTCTCTCTCTCTCTCTCTCTCTCTCTCTCTGTCAAAAACAATAATAAAATAATAATAATAATATGGCTGTATCTCCAACGCTCAAGGGCTGTCCGGAAGGTATCCAGCCATGAAACCGTTCTCGTTATATTGACAATGGCTGGACTTTTTCTGGACAGCCCTCGTATACCCAGTGCATCAGACACCAGCAAATAAATATGTGTTCGATGATTGGGTAAGAATGGGAGAGGCAAAAAACAACATAATCCTCAAATGTGAGCCTTAGTTTTATTTATTTTAAAGAACGGAGTCTCAAATTATTTCATTGGATTTTGGTAGCAGCTATCAGATGAATTAACCAAGGCCAAGAGTCAAGTGCCGGAACCCTCACATCCTGATTTTGGGCACAGACTCCTGGAGAAGAAAAGCCTCTCCCAGGCCTCAGGCTTCTGATAAAACTGGATTTGACTGATAAGAGCCCAGGGACTTTCAGGTCAGCTTCTTCGAGCCATGTTTTCCCCTCGGTGTGTTCTCTGCAACATTGATGTTGGACAAAATGCCAGTACTGTTGCAGCAAATACAACCAGTGCTATTATTCCTAGTGAAATTGAAGATGACTCCATTTGCCCTTCCTTTTCTTACTTGAGTTTTGTAATGAGGTACTTTTAAAGCATAAAATCCAAGTGTGACTGTTTCTTCAGGAGATAATCTACAATTTGTTTGACTTCTGAGCAGAAATGTTTCCACTGCCCGGCAGCCCTTCATTCTGGGAGCATCACTCCTGGAGGGGAGCCCTCCCTACTTGCTCCCACATTGCCCCCCACCGTGTATTGAAAATGAGAGCTGCCATCAACTTCCATGACCTTTCTGAGCCACAGCAATTGGTCAGGGGGTGGGCACTTGAGTCAGAGCCATGCCAATCAGTTCCAACTTAAAACTTTCAGGGACGCTTTTAGGGGGAAGAGGATCTGCTGCTCCCTGGAGGGGTAGAAGGGAAGTTATAGGTAGCCCTGTTTTTTGCTAGATCATAATAAGACAAGAGAGCAGAGAAGAGTTACAGCGTGGGCCAGTTCTTCCTTACCTTTTCTGGGACATGGGTCCATGAGCAGGGAAGTCCCCCTTAACCTAAGCTAACACAGATTGGGTTCCATTACTTATGACCAAGGAGCTTTATTCAACTTTAATCCAAGCATGCTTTACATCACATGAATTCCCATGTATGCTCTACAGGCCATACATTTGCAAACCCTGAGATGAGGAACAGACATCCAGCTGACTGAAGGTGGAACTGCAACACAAGTGTCAAGGACACTGTCCACAGTTCAGAGTCCCTTTACCCTCATGATTACCTTACATGCTGTTGATGTGCTCCTGCAAGCTCCTGCAGCTCTCTGCAGGGGGCTTCCTCTAGGTCCAGGAACAGTCTTTGCCCATGTGGATGCCCAAGTCAGGCAACAATAAATGCTCACAGGAGCAGTTCTCAACCAGGGACAAAAGGAACTGGGTGGAAAACTGTCCTAGCTTCCTGGCTCTAGAATGGAAAGATTCTGAACAGTGTCCTCCAGGGGCGAGCTCTTCTTGCCCACAATAGTAACCTGCTCATTAATGTGGGTAGTTGGGGGGCTTCTTCCCCATTTCCAGATAATCATACAACTAAAAAGTGTTGGAGCTGAAAGGAGCTTTTTGGGACCTCCTGATCTAGAAGCAGCCACATATGTCATAGTTAAGAACATGGCCACTAGCTTTGTCTCCATCTTACCTGAGTGTCCCAGGACAAGTTCCTTAGTCTCCCAGGGCCTTGATACTGTGCCTGCCATGTTTTGTTTGTTTGTTTTTGTACTGCAATTAGGCATAACTATAATTCCTACCTCCTAGAGTTAATGTGAGGATTAATTAAGATTTCTTAGGGTCCTAGCATGGAGCCAAGGGCCAAAGAAGCAGAGAGAGCCTACTGAGATCTGAAATGGTTTTGTGCCTAATGTGGACAAATCCAACCACCTAATTTCATACAACTCTTTTCTCCTCTCTGGGTTCTTTAGCTTCATATTAAATTAGAACAGGATTTCAGAGTAGCTTGAAGAGTCTGGCTGGCTGGCTGGGGATATCCAGGTCCCTTGCAAGAACTCTTATAGCTCCCTGCGTTGGTAGAATTCTACCCCGGCCTCACTCATCTGTGTCTTCTAGTTTCTTTGTGCACATCATCAGTGTTGTCTGACTGGCAAGCAAGAAATGAGCAACCAGTTGGGCTAACAAGCAGCTAAAAAGAGGACCAACCAGCTAAAAAGCATCAATTTTTCAGGCTGTGCACAAACCTGTTACTCTTAGCCATCATGGCTTGTTCACCATTTACAGTGCCACATAATCTAAAGTAAATATATATATCATATTACAAATCACAGTATCACACCATGTTAGTAATCTCCAGCATCCCCCCACTTCCCATAAGAGTTCTGATTTTCTTGTGGCTGTGGAGCCATAGACCAGGCTGGCGAGAGGTGTAGCTCTGCCTCTAGATGAATAACCAGTCACATACGCTATACTAGCTTCAATTTCCTTCCCTTTAAAATGAAAGGGCTGAACTAAGTGATCTGTACACTCTCCTCAGGCTCAAAATTTTATGATCCTAATTTGTCATTACTGGCATCAGGACAGCTCTGACATTCAAACAGAGCTCTTTTAATTATCACACCAAGAAACTTGAAATGTTTGAATTTTACTCACACCAACGCAGTAATTGCTAATAGACTTGGAGCTATTAATTTAGGGGGAAAAAATCATTCAAAATGTCAAAAAGAGACTAGGAATTATCTCCCTATAGAGTACCACTTATTCCTCTGCTTTAAATTAGTTCTAATTTCTCACTTAAATACTTTGAAGATTGAATGTAGTCTCCAGCCAATTTTCATAGCAATTAAAATGCCTCTAAAATAACGAGAAATGAATGTGCTCAGTTGTTAGGGAAATCCCAATTGTAAATGTGGTAACTTTAAAGATGTTTCTTACAGTATCTGGTCAAAAAATCCACCCACATCTAGTCATTTTGGCTGCCACTCACCTGTTATACCCCAGCAGTAAGAATTATTCTATTCAGGTTTTAACCTCAACTCTGTTCACTCAGCACTGAATGTATAGAGATCAGAGAATGAATACATAGAAATGAAGGTCTATAGAAATAAAGGTATAGGAATAGAGACATATACATTTATTCAACAAACATTCATCCCAAATGCAAAGGCACACAAAAGATATCATGACGCACAGAGAGATGAATGAGGGCCCATACTTTCAAGGAAGTAACAATATAGAGAAGGGTATGAGATATGTACAGCAGTAATTTTTAATGATGTGATTGGCTTGAGCAGTTATGTCTTATTTACATGACCCCTGACCCTCTAATCCCACAGGATTGAACCAGGCTGGGTTCCTGGTCTAAAGGTCATGACCCTGGGGAAAAAGAACATCAAAACTTTCAACCAAGAGGTATTAAGAATGCAATGTTCTCACTTATATGTGTAATCTAAAGGACAAAATAAATGAGCAAAACAGAAACAAACCCATAGCTTCAGAGAACAAGCTGATGGCTGCCAGATGGGAACAGGGTTGGGAGATGAGTGGAAAAGGTAAAGGGAATAAGAAGTACAAATTGGTTCTTATGAAATAGTCAAGGGAACATAAAGTACAGCATGAGGGAATATAGTCAATAATATATGTAACAACTACGTGTAGTATCAGGTGGCTACCAAACTAATCAATCGGTAGGGATTACTTTGTAAATTATATGATTGTCTAACTACTATGCTATACACCTGAAACTAATGTAAAACAATATGTAATTTAAACTATAATTGAAAATAATAAGGGAAAGCCGGGACGGCTCAGCGGGTTGAGCGCTCGCTTTGAGGCCCTGAGGACCGAGGATCGAATCCCGACTCCGGCCCAGGCGGACCCACATGCTGAACTGGGGAGTTCCCACAGTTCGGTTCTCTAGCTGTCTCTGTCTCTGTCTCTCTTTCTAACTGTCAAAAGTAAAATAAAAATAAATATGTACTGAAGATAAAATAATTACTCTCTATAAATATAAAAAGATATTAAAAAAAAGAAAAGAATAAAACTTTTCAAAAGAATGCAATGGTTTTGTGGCAGTCACAGGACCAGTACATCATGAGGAGATGACACATTACTCACTAAACCAGACTTACCAACCAAAGACCCATGTCCACTAAACTTATGGAAGAATGGGACCATGAATCAGGAGAGAAAGCCATCTGCCCTGTCTTGCTCTTTGCAGAGAGGAGATTGGTTCCATGTCCCAGAGAAGACCTGATTATAGGGGAGAATCAGAGCCACAGACAACAGCTGCCTGTTGGCTATCTTATTCTCATGAAGCCCAGGTATAATTCCTAAGTTTGTTGCCATGTTTCTGGGTTTTTTTTTGACAAATCCATGCTTTATTAGAGCCAGTATACAACTCTAGCTTAGATTGCTTTATGTGGATGGGCATGAATGATGATTTTTAATATTTTCTCAAAGCTCAACTTGATTTCTGTTTTGTGGCTGCCAAGAATCACCACATAGACGTATTCTTTCCTGGGATCTTACTGTCTTTCTGGGGCCCATATGTCTAGATGTGGGGATTGTACTGCTTCCGTGGACCCTGCCTTTCTTTCTTTCTTTTTTTTAATTGTTAAATTTAATGGGGTGACATTGGTTGGTAACAATTAGATAGTTTCCAGATGCACAAGTCCACATCACATCACACATGCATTGCACCATGTGCCCACCACCCAGAACCAGCCCCCTACACACACATCAGGTGCCCACTTCCACCTCCCCCCACAATTCTCCCCCCCCCACACTCCTCCCCGCTCTCCAGGTAACCACCAAACCATTGAGTGTGTCCATAATGCTGGTGCCCTCTCCCACCTCCCCTCC
>PVKE010030857.1:0-19381 GCA_004027555.1 Craseonycteris thonglongyai
AGGACCGAGGATCGAATCCCGGCTCCGGCCCAGGCAGGACCCACATGCTGAACTGGGGAGTTCCCACAGTTCGGTTCTCTAACTGTCTCTGTCTCTGTCTCTCTCTCTATCTGTCAAAAGTAAAATAGAAATAAATATGCACTGAAGATAAAACAATTACTCTATAAATATACTCTATACTCTATAAAATATAAAAAAATAATAATAATAAATAAATAAATCAAAGCCAGCTTGACTGTTAGATGTGAAACAATACACTGACTATCATGAAACTATCATTAGAAATAATGTTTAGGAACCAACTAAAATGCATTTCTCAGGCTGAAACTACTCTATATTAAATGCTGTGGTGAATTCCAGACCTGGCCCTTTTTTCCCATTTGGGAAGAGTCTGCCTTTCTGTGTCTCAGGCTCTTCAGGTGCTCAGTCAAGGTTGTAATTTGCAAAGTTCTTTGAAGTCCTGACAGATATAGTCATTTTCATCATCCCTGAAGTAAACACACATTAAAGAATTACACAATGAAAACATAAAACTGTACTTCACATAGTGTCGTGGTCCTGCAAACCGCATCTCTCTGGGCCAGCACTGCTTCACACAGTCACCTACATAGATCCTCAGAATGCTGGTGATACAAAGAGTCTTGAAGGTCAACGACATCAAATTCTTTGCTTTTCCATTGAAGAAACTTAGATCCAGACTGGTTTTACTCAATTAAGTTCCTATTACTAGAATAAAATTTCAAATATCTTGAATGTTAATTCAGTGATATTTTCATCACACTAAACAGAAACATTTAAATAAATAGTGAGAAAATAAATTGATCTTTGTTTGGAATCTGACTCCTAAGCTTTCCCAGGGTCCCTTGCCCTGACCAAAGTTGCTCAAGGTGAAGAAGGATGCTACTGAATGGAGAGAAGTTGTGTTTGTTAGAAAACTGGGTAACTGGCTCCTAAATAGACTCTTAGCCACAAATCATGTACTGAACTCCTGTCATAACACCTGTAGTGGCCTTCACAAAACAGGTTGTTGATGTTAAATGGTCAACAACTGTATGGATTCAATTTGATTCATGTCTGGGTCAAATTTAAATTATAAGTCAAACAGCTTCAGTCCAACCTCCAAAGTAAGGTAGATTCTATGAAGACTTTTCAATATAAGTAGATTTCCAGAGTCTGAATGTGTAGACAAGATAATGGTATAAGGAAGACATAGATTCACCAAGAACTAGAATATCTTTTGGATCAGTAAGAGTCTCTACCGGAAAACGTAGGCTGAGGAAAAAAATAACATCAGACAGTTAGGGACAGTTTTTGAGTTTCAGAAAGTTTAAAATTAAGAAACGGGGAGGAAGATGGCTAAAAACACAGCACCTGAGACATCCAAGATTCGGAAAGTGGCATTCGTGGGGGAAGTGGAGAACATAGCTGAGTAAAGTGGGGATCATACAATAAGGATGCCCTAACCTAAGGACTAATGGATGGGAGAAGTGGTAAAGAGCCAATCCGGTAGGCATAACTGCTTCAAAGAAACAGTAGAGACATATCAGACCAAATGGCCAGATGGAACACTTGGCAACCAGTAAGGACTGTGACATATGAGTAATTAGCATGTAAGGAACCAGATAGCCTCTTGCTGCCAAACAAAAACTCTGAATAGGAAGGATATGGTGCAGGCAACAGGAGGGCGTATGGCTTTGAATTTCAGGACATCTTAAATGTAACCAAGTTGCAGAACTTTATGGGAAATGAAAACATAAAAGAATCACTGAAGGTACAGATTCCATCCAGTAGCTCCCCCTTATCCATGTGGGGTATGTTCTAACACCCCCATGGAAGCCTGAAACCTCCGATAGTACCAAACCCTGTGTACACTATGTTTTTACCTATACATATGGAAATACATACGATAAAGTGTAACACACAGTCATAGCAAAAGATGAACAACAATAACTAAGAAAATAGAACAATATAATACTCTACTATAATAAAAGTTATGTAAATATGGTTCTCTCCCTCTCACTCTCTCTCTTTCTCTTTCCCTCTCTGTCAAAATATTTGATAAGTAATCTACTAACTAATTGACTGCACAGTGTAGAGTCACCGGGGTGATTCATGTCCTGGGGGGACAAAGTGAGATGGCACAAGATTTCACACATTACTCAGAACGATGCGCAATTTAAAATTTATAAATTGTTTATTTCTGGAATTTTCTACTTAATATTTTCAGACCACAGTTGACCATGGGTAACTGAAACCGCAGAAAGCAAAACCACGGATGAGGTGGGGACTACTGTATTAAGTGTCTAGATCAGAGCTTGGCGGGTTTGAAGCCAAATCCAGCCCACAGCCTATTTCTGGATAACCTGCAAGCTAAGTGAAGTTTAAGAAAAATAGACATTGTTTAAAAAAGATATAGTATATAAAACAAATATGCTCAAGTAGACAAATATAAGAAATGCCATATATAGAACAGATGCAAATTTAAAAAAAAATGTTAAGCTAAAAAAATTTGGAGGATGTTTTTGAGGAACTAATCCCAATATTAAAACGTTTGTTAGAATCATGGGAGGCAGAGAGACAGCAAGAGAATCAATGAGACCAATTGATTGATGATCATGATATGAAAAGTGCATGCAGGTCTGAAAAGGAGGTAGCAGAATGCATCAGTTTATATAGGAAGGCACTAGTGACATTCTCACTCCTAAGTTAGCTTTTGAAGCACATCAGTCACAGGTACAAAACCAAATGGCAATAAATAAACGAGGTGCATCTTGGCTGAATCGATAATGCATTTTGTCACAATTTTCTTTCACAAACTTGAGTAATCACTAGAAATAAATGGGCTCTGCCCAAGAGGTTAGAAGGAACTCAAAGGTGAAATTTTGGATCCACTGAAACTTGTATTGACAGATCAATTTAATGGAGGACAGGCAAACTGCTAATGTGACAAGCATTCATGAGTAAGGACCTAAGGATATGACCCCCTGTACATTTAATAATAAAACAATTTACAGCAAGAAAGGTAAGACTGCTTCTGAAAGGGTGATTACAACTCCCTAATATTGGGAAAGAGAACCCAGCTGATGTCCTTTACTTAAATACTCATTAAGACTAGGATAAGATTCCATGAAAAAATTATGTGCATTTAATAGTATTTCTAATTAGAAAAGCAATATACATTCTTCACAGAAAATGTAGGAAATACAGAGAAGCAAAATGCACAGCATTAACATCATCTATAAACTAGCCAACAGAATATGTCCAGTGTTAAAATTTAGCTGTATGAGAGCTATCTGAAAAAAATCCAGCCAGAAATGCCTTTCTTTCTCCTATGACAAGGCCAGACACTTTCTGGACAGCCCTCATATATTATTTGCCACCAAACATAGAATTTAATTAACTGTTTTATCTTGGACGAAAACTGACACTGGCTCAAAAACAGAGGAGAGAAGGAAAGGGTACGGTAGATAGTTTTTAAATGGTTCCAACTCACACATGGATGCCAAGATGTAACAAGAGACTGTTTACAATAACATCCTCAGGTTTGCACATGGCACTAAGTTCTTTTTAATAATGAAATATTATGCCATTTATGCAGAGGAAACTGTGACCATTTCACAAGTCTGCATATGGGAGCAGAAAACTGGCAGATGAAATTCCTTATAGGTAAGTGTAGGAGAATACGTTCAGGGGCTGTAAGACCAATTATCCTGAAAAAGTGATGCTTTTCCAGGTGCTAATCCCCCTACATGGAGCATGGCATAATTATAGGCTATACCTTAAAGGCAGTGTACTGACTCAATAAAAGATTAAAAATGAGGCAGAAACCACAGTCTATTCTCTAAAATAATGGTTCACCCTCATCTAGAATGCTCTGTGCATTTCTGTCCTGCCTATAAGGGCTAAAATTATTCAAAGGAATGATCAAAAAGGTCAAGGAAGTGAATACACCTGCTTATGAAAATCAGTGTTAAAAACTGGTATTGTCCCCTCTGTAAAATCTAATTGTGATAGCTGTAATCTAAATGAGATGAAGTCTGACAAAGTGGTGTTTCTAGACTAGGTAGCCTTCTTTTGGAGGGTCTATACACTCCTTAAAATGGTATGCATGTTCTTATGTATGTGTGTGCATTAACATATCTCTATATATCAATAACTTAAAATTATATGCATATATTTATAATATATATGTCTTCTGTTGAGTGAATGCATAGTTGTCATCATATTCTTAACAGGGTTCATAACTTAAAAATCTTGAGAACTAGTGATCCACATGGTAAGGGTGTGGATTTCATCACTAATTCCTGGGAGCAGGTCTTGAGGCTTGAAAGAGTAAGCTTTAGAACAAATTCAGTTGTGTTTATCCATGAAATATCAACGTGGACAACTCATTTCCCTAGGAAATGCTACAGGTGAGCATACGTTTGTGGGAATGTTTGATGAGGATCCATCCCTTAGCTTGATACTGGGGCTCTATGAGGGCAAAGACTGAGGTCTGTTTTGATCACCTTTCTATCCTTAGTGCTTAGAACAAGGCCTGGCACATAGTAGGTGCTCAATACATACTTGCTGTCACTTAAGTGGATCTTGGTGGCACTATCAGAGGCAGTGGCTGCATGACAGCCGGGTCTGTCTCTGGGTGGCATTTCTGATAGTCACAGAGAGGAGGCTGTTTTGCTCCTTCTCCCCTTCCCCTGTCATCTCATTTTCTTGCTTGACCATCGACCACTATGAGGGCATGTAGGTTGTGGAAAAAATAGCCCCCATCAGTAGATTATGAGGCTAATTTGGCCTTGGAAGAACACAGAAAAAAAAAAGAAAAAAAAAACCCTAGAAATGAACTCTCAGCACAATAATAAGTGTGTAAGATTTTATGAACATAAAATGTGTATGACTGTTAAATAGAACACTCAGGCAAATGGATTAACTAACATTTGGAAAGTGCACTGAAGATGAAAATTGCCAAATAAGGTCTTTGTACATAGAACCAATTTCTCATTTGTTATAACTTGGAGGCATGAGAAACAAGTTCCCTAATAGTTGAGGCAACTATTGTTCCAAGAGGCGCTTAGAAGGTCTTTGGTCCTTGGGAGGCTGAGCCCAGCTTAGCCATTCTCTAAGATTTTGAGGAAAGCTTGCTTCCCCAAGTGTCTGTGAGGCCACAGTTCTGGGGTTTCCCACTGTATGATGCTTACTACTAGCCACATAATAAACTATAGGCCAATGTACTGAACTGCCAAAATACTCATCAAAAAAGAAAACTATTTTTATTTCTCCTTTTGTCCTTTCCCTCTTAACCTCAGCGTTAAAGATACTATAGTCGGTGAAATAGAGGTAAATATGATTTGCTAGAATACCTAGCTTCTATGAACTATAATTTGAGTATTTTTGGTATAGCATATATATTGTATAATATAAATTACATGTTATAAATATAATATATAATAATATATATTATTACTATATTATGATGGAGTGCTTTCCAGTGGGTTGTATTGTAATGTTTATATGTTTTAGCAACTGTAAAACTTGATGTCACTTAGATCTAAAACATTTTTTCAATAACACAGTTCCAGATGATATTATCAATGTAGTTTATGCTAGCATTTACTCAGCCATCTTTTCTAATGGCATCTGCGACTCACACAAGACAACAGTAAGAGCACATGTGGGAAGAAATGAGGTCTGTAATATAAAGGAAAAGGGCACATAACGATACGTACAAGGGTTGTTCGGGAAAAATCCAGCCATAAATGGCTCTATTTTTCTTACTATGTGGCTGGATCCTTTCCAGACAACCCTTGTATTCCTCACGACTTTGGTGTTCTTGGAAAACTGCTATTGGTGGACATTACTCCCAGGAGGCCCTGGTGGTCTGTGAAGCAGATTCTCCCAACTCCTCCCTCCATGTCTCTCAACTGTTTGTGAACTGAAGTCAGCCTTAAGCTGAAGCAAGTGAAGCGCTTAGGGACAGCTGGCGTACAGAACAGCACAGCAAACTGGCGTTCCCCTGCATACTCATGGGGCAAAGCCAGTGTGTCAGTTTAAGGGCAGGGAGGGTGATACGGAATCTCACTGGTGACAGAAAGTGAAAGAAAGAGAGGAAGTGTGTGTGCTCAAGACAAAACATGAACAGATTTGGAGCAGTCTCCACCAGATGTTAAGCACAGAAAGAATGAGGCCCCTATATTGACTACTGCTAGGAATTATTTGCACCATCTCTGCCCTGACATGCCATCAAAATGTTTATTTTGAATGTAAATGGAGCATTCTGAAGGTATAACAGGAAAATTGCTAGAATTAGAACCAGAGGGTTATGTCATCGCTGTGTTACTTCCTAGCTGTGTAGCATTAAGCAAGTTATTTAACCTCTATGAGTCTGTTTTTTTAATCAGCAAAATGGGAATGATAATTATACCATATCCCTTGCAAAGCTGCTCTAAGGAGTGATCAGAAAATGTAGCTGAAAATGAGTTTTCTAAAATTTTAGCTACGCTTGAGCAGGTTCAAAGGGAGAAATGGAGACAATAATAAAGTTGCTTTTAGGATTCACCACCCCTCCAAAAAAAATTGTTTTTAGCTACACAAATGCAAGTTATTAGCAAGTCTCTAAGATCAGTGCCATATATTTACCTACTATGTTTATCATGACTGAGAATGAGTTTAGTGCACTTAAGAATGATGGAAGCTCAGAGGACACTCAGACAGTTGTGGGGGGCAGCGTTCTCCCCAGTGTTCACAGCGACAGCATGTGTGGAAGGTATTGTGGCAATTTCACTGCAGGAGGCTGTCCATAAGGGACCTACTGGGGAGGTATAGAGACTGTCTGATTCCTGATTCCACTGGACTTACAGAAGCTACGGTGTTACAGGTTTGGAGTCTATCCCAATGTACCTCATGGTGGCTTCATTATTGAAAAAAAGCATTTGGTAAATATAGCACAGATGTGACATTGTCAATAAAAGCAGAAACTGTAAGGTCTCTGGGGTTCCCTCAGACCTTCTGTCTACTCTGACAGAGCCAGTAGTACCTGTGGTGTCACTCACCTGAGACGCACTCTCTGTTTCATGACATGGCTGTCTTGACTCTTGGCTATGTGTTCCTTGTGTCTTCCTCTTTTCTACCTTTCTGGCCCATAACAGGCACTCAAGATTTGTTAATGAAAGAACAAATTAATGCACTGCTTTGCAGTGATAAGCAGTGGAGTAGAAATCAAAACCTCTGAGTTCTCATCCTATCTCAACCACTCACTGCCATTTGGATCTGGAGTAAATTTCCATGAGGAGTCCTCTACCTTTTGAACATGAAGTCCTCCATTTATTACTTCTCCCCATGTTAGGCTTGTGCTGCAAACATTCTGGACTATCAAATCCCCGTCATTAGGCAATTTAAAAAATGTTTCCCTAGAGACAGTCTTAAAGCACTACATTGATAGGATTATTGCCAAGAGTTGAAAAAACTTAAAATTTTTACAGTCTGCACAATTTATCACTGGTAAATACTCCCCTCTTTAAAACTGGAAATAGGTCATTTCTATCCTTACGTTACTATATTCAGCATCTGGCCTCCAAGTTGAAAGCAAATTTTGATCCTATCTATGGGGACTTCTTATTCCAACAACCTTGAAATCTGTATTATTTTGGGTTATGACCTAGAGAAGAAAAAGATGGCCAAACATGTATGGTTGTGGATAGTTGTTTGTGAAATACAAGAAAAGTAAAAACAGGGAAAGAAAATGAAAAAGGAATTACCTACTGAAATAGAAGCAAGAAGAATATACTTTGTTTGTTTCGAAAACTCCCAACAAGCATTTGCACGTACAACAGGGAATTACCAAAGAGTCCGTGGTGAATCTCAGGGTCCTTGAGAAGAGACTGGAGAATCACATGGTCCCCTCTCACCAGCTCAAGAGTCAGGACTCTCTCTCACAGCCTTCCTGACTGGAGGCCACCAGCCTGCAATTGATGGGGGGACCCAATGCAATGCCTTCCAGTCCAAGTGGTGTACAGACAGAAAACTATATTCGTCATTACCCACATTCTCAGAGAATGCAGAGTGAAGGGGAAGAGACGGGCCACAGAGGGGAGAGACGTGAGTGACAAACACCGCCATGCTGGGAGAGACGAGAGGAAGCACGGAAGATGTCTGTCTAGAATCGAGGGCCACAACACTCCAGGTCGTTCCCAGGCCCCCTGCGGCTGAGGCAGGGCAGAAAGACCTCAGGAAGCACATTCACCCCACCTCAGCTGCCTCATTCATCCAATGGAGACGACCATCTTGCCTTGTTCAATGTGCTGGGGATAAAACGAGGCATCAGTATTTTGAGAAGTTGGAAAATTATTAAATTACAGAGTCATCTGGAGTGTGTTTAAGAAAAACTCTGTATGTCTGGGAAGAGCCTATTTCATAAAGGTGTGGGCTCAGGGCTGCTTTGTCATCCCTGAACGATGTTCTGATAACAGGACTGGGGAGGGCAGGTTCTCAAAATCAACACCTTCTATGCTGTTGTGTTTAGGGAGGCAGGCCTTAAAAGTGTAGCCTGTCCTGACAATAGCTAAACAATAAAAAATGAAAAGGTTCCAAATTGTTCTTCCCCTTAAAATACTAAGTAGGAATAAAAGAACTGAAAAAAGAAAGAAGGAAATCACACACACACACACACACACACACACACACATGCACACATGCGAAGATGAGGGCATATTGAACAATTTGTAAAAGTGAGAAAAGAGAATGAGGAAGTGGAGAGAGGAAAAGATCAGAGTAAAAAAAAGATGTATTGAGAAGAAGAAAAGAGAGAAACTTAGAGCAGATACAGGTCAACTTGAAAAGAAACAGTAGAATGTGTAAAAAAAAACAACTGACTTCACTGTGCACAGGAATAAAAAGCAATGCCAAATAAAAGGCAAAAGAAAAAAGCATTAAAATGAAAGAGCTATCAGAAAAGGAAAAAATGTCATGTAGAGATAAAAGAGATTTTTTAAATTGGGGTAAAAAAAAATCCTTCTAGCATTTCTTTTTAGTTAGCCAAGGAAGAATATGAATGCAAGAGGATAGGGGAGATAAGAAAAGGAATGACAAACAATCATATAAGAAATTAAATGATCCTAAAGAGAAGAACAAGGAATCTTTTACCAAATGATTTTGGTAAAAGAAAAACTCATCTGTAAGAAATTTTCACTTGATGTTAGCCAAAAGGCCGAGAAGTGATTATATAAGAAATTTTCAGCAACTAAATTAGGTTAAAAGCCTTGTTGTAAACATCATTGTCAATAAAAAGGATTTGCTGTATTCACTTTGAACCCGGCAAACACAGGTAGAGAGAACACAGAGCCCCTTTAAAGAGAAACCAAGACAAATCAGAAAACAGAAGTAGTTAACCTGAAAAAACTCCACAGCACGAAAGTCAGCCTTTTATCCTGCCCCTTGACACGAGGAAGGCATTCTTAAAATATTTGTGGAATGAATGAATGAATGAATGAACAAACGAACAAATGAATCTATGGCTCCTGAAGACATAAAAAGCATTCTTGCCAATTATTCTCAACCCACTGTAGAAACGCCCCCTCCTCCTCTTGTTCTGCTGTAAAAATGACGAAAACCCTTGGACGGTGGTCTACACAGCAGGGACTCGTCCCAGCCCCATTTCCCATTTGCAGGGAGAAGAGAAATGGTGAAAGCTTGCCACTTTCCAAAGCATTCATAAAATACCTTATTTTATCCTTGGCAAGTTGAGTGAGCGTAATTATCTTTAATTAAAATCAACATTAAGAAGTCTAGTGATCATTTTAATGACCCCAGAAAAAGAGAACAATAGAGGTCATGAGGGTAAAGATGGCTAAACAGTAAGGTTCACCACCTGATGCCTGATTCAGAGAGATTTCAGAACTCCTGTGGGTGGAGACCACTCAGCTTCATTCAGACACTGAAGAAGTGAGATGTTAGCTGGGCTTTCAAATTTGAAAAATAGGGCTAAGGATCTTAGACTAGGGAAGGGAATGCATATGCACAGATACACACACATACTTACACTACACTTAAGACAATCAAAATCAACATTGAGACTATAAATGTCATTTAAATGGTCCTGAACATGAAACCAAAAACTGTCTCCACTTACTTAAATTGTGTTTAAAGATTTATTTTTATTGTTTTAAACAGAGAGAGAGAGAGAGATACAGAGACAGAGACAGAGAGAAGGGGGAGGGCCCAGAGCAGTCTCCGTAGTTGCACATCATTGGTTTTTCCACATAGTTTCATTCCACAGGTGGGTGTGGGGCTGCACAGGGCAGGAACTGGGCCGGGGTCTCACCCCAGTGAGAACCAAACTGGGGGCACTCCCCAGTTCAGCATATGGGTCCACACAGGCCGGGGCCAGGATTCGATTCTTGGTCCCCGGGGCTGCAAATGAGCATTTAACTAACTGAGCCATCCCGGCTTCCCCTTCAATTGTTTTTAATAATATAATGTTAACTATCGAAACTCATTACTAAATTTGTGCATTTTTCCTTTAAGGGGTTTCCCCTTCTTGAGATAAACACTATGATAAAACTAAGGAGACATTAAGCAATGATTTTAAATAACTGAATATATATTAATCTCCAGGCTTGAAAACATACAACTACAAAGGATAGTTTCAGAACAGAATTTGTATTACTGGAAGAGGTCTGAAAACCTGGGGAATATTCCATCAGTGTCCTGAGATGTAGCAGAGCAAGACATACAGCCAAGCTTCAAGAAGAGCAAATCAGCCAGAGAAATGTGTTTCCATGTCATCCCAGAGATTTTCAGGTTGCATATTAAGTGTATCACATTTAAATAAATGTATTTAAAATCGTGGCATAGTAAACCATGTTTCATTTTCAATTTTCAAGAAACCCGTTAGATAAACAGTGCATATTTGTCCTTTTTAAGAATATGATATTTAACTGGGAAACATATTTTAGATAGGATTTTAAAAAGCCACTCATATTAATGGAATTAATTATCGAAGGTCACCGTGTAAATTGTCAAGTTTCTTCTTGGTATGAGAATGACTGGATTTTCTTTTATGTCTACTTTCTTCAGATCTGAAGTAATCAGAAGATAACCATGAAAACTGATACTGCAAATGGAACACAGGCTGAAATGGACCAGAAACACTGATCCACTGACCAGTCTGAAAGGTAAAATATTCTCAAAAATAAAATGGCCCTTTTCTCATCAACTTTTTAAGAGCCTTCGGGCACCATTTAATGTCACATAAAAAAAAATATTTGCCCAAAGCGATTTTGGTTATATTAGATCACCATGGGATCAAGTGAAGCACACCACAGAATCTCAGAGCTCAATCCCCACCAAACTTAACTCCTTTGCTCATTCATTTGGCCAACGTAATGTATAGTTATGGAGACGCCAATGAATTGATTAGGCGATACCACATCCTATCATTTTTTCCCCCATTAAGACAGAAATAAGTAAGTGGGAACACTCTTTCCATACTGGACAGCCAAACTTCTTTTTTTTTTCTTTTATTTTGGGGCCTCATTGGCAATGTCTGACTCTTGTTTGCGTAGTGACTGGCACGTACTGACAGATGTGGAAGCATGGTTCAAAGCTCAATGGGGGCAACTTTTACAAAAAATAATTGAAGACAGTGTTCAAGCCTCACATATCCATAGACAGCTGCCATACTTGCATAGCCCGGCTTGCAGGAAACTTTAATCAATCATGTTTTGATTGCAGAGTTATCCAACCTGAAAAACATGACTCTAGATTTCACCAGAAGAAATCTTGTTTTTCTTTGCTGCTAGATTAGTTGTATCCCATCTCTCATTTGCCTCCCTCCACCAGCAAACAAATTTGATATGGAAATATATGGATCAATGTCCTAGTTAATAAACAATCTTGGCTTATTTTTTAAATCTCCAAAAAGGTTAATTCTGTCTTTTGCTGATATGCATAAAGTTCTATCTTCTGTCACACACGTACTTGTTTATATGTATTGACTGTTCCTCACTTGCTGGGTGCTAGGAAACTAGTCAACAAAAGGAGACAAATGTTGATTAAATAATTACAAAGAGTATGTAATTACTAATTATGATGACTATACAGGGTGCTACGTGGAAGAATAAAACAGGAGAACCCAATATAGTTGGAAGGTTGTGGTGGTGGTAGGGCAAGAAAGCAGCAATATTTGAGCTGAAATTTCAATAAACAAACATTAACCCAGCAGAAGCTGGGAGGGAGAGATGGAGATGGGGAGGAGAACACTGCTCACAGGAATAAACAACATGTGCAAAGGCCCTGGGGCAGGAGAGCGACTTCTCACTGAAGTGCTAAAAGGTTGATGACAACACAGCACAGAAAAAGTGACAAGGTAGAGTGAGATGAGGCTTGAGGGACCTGGGCCCAAAGCGTGTGAGGTTTTGCATACCTTATAAGGAGTTTGATCTTCAAGAGCTTTGAGAAGCTATTCAAAGGTTTCCAGATTCTCATTCTAAATAGCTCAACCTGGGTATGGTATTAGAAACATATTAGAGTAAGGAGGCCATTCTGTGGACCTGAGATAGAAGGCCGTAGTGCCTCTGAGTTGGAAAGGAGTGTATGCACTCTAGAGACATTTAGGAGGTAAAACCCATAGGACTTGGCTTTGTTAAATGAGTATATGAGTGGAGATGCCAGAATAGCTCAACAGGTTGAGTGCTTGCCTTGCAACTGTGAGGTCCAGGGATCAAGTACCAGCCCCAGCCTGTGCAAACCCATGTGCTGAACTGTGGCACAACTGGTAACCCTCCAGATGGTGACAAAGGGTTGGGTCCCTGCCCCACTCAACCCCACACTCACTTGTGTGGAATGAAACTATGTCACAACTAATGATGTACAACTATGGAGATTACTCTGGGCATGCTCTCTCGCTCTCTCTCCCTCTCTCTCTCTCTCCTTCTCTCAAATAAAAAAAAAGATAACAACAAAAATATATATATATATGAGTATATTAGTCCTCAAAACAGTACTTATTTATTCTTCCTACTTACTACACTGACTGAATTATAGAAAAATTCTCTAGAAAAATGGTTATCTTAAAAAAAAGAAAATATAAAGCTCCACCCAATGTTAGTGGTTTACAAAAAAAAAAGGTATATGAACTCTTAAATCTTATGGGACTTATTTCAGGTTATAAATGAACAGTCTCTAATTCAGTTATTTTTCCCCTTTGAATATTTTTGGAACAGGTTCTCCTAGGTTTCTAATTTATTCACTACATTCATTAATATGTAAATGTTAATAGCCTTCAATTTAGAGCCAAGCTGCAGATCACTATTTCTTAAAGTGTGTTCCCCAGAACCAGCCCTCGTGAAGGTAATAGACGCTAGTTCAAAATGTATTTTTATCAAACATACGGTGCTGGAAAGTGAGCTGATTCTGGGTGGTGAGCACACAATGCTATGTATAGACAATGTCATGTACAATCATACACCTGGAAACAATGTAATTGATATCAATTAATGTCACCCCAATAAATTTAACAACAAAAAACAAACCATATTTTTTAGTAAAGAAACAGTGTTTATGCAATATTTAACAAGTTTCCTTACTAGAGGGCTTTTCAGAGCCTTTAATATGCAAATAGGCATGATGAATGTTCAAGAGAAAAAGGCATAGCACATCCTAACTCATGTCCATGGAATGCCTTCCACTGAGCATCTCAAGGGACTGACATTTGAGAAAGAAGGTCCCCTGGGTAATGGAACTGTGTACATATTGGCTTAGCTCCTGGAACAGGGTTTGGCATACAACGGGTCTTTATAATTTGTTAAATGAATGAAAATACAGATTAAGGGAAGTCAGGCTGGCTCAGCAGGTGGAGCACTCACTTTGCAGCCCTGGGGTCCAAGGATCGAATCCCGGCCCCGGCGGACCCATATGCTGAACTGCAGTGTGCTTCCCATGTGGGAGGCCCCCGGCCCAGTTTCCACCCTGCACAGCCCCATGCCCACCTGTATGGAATAAAAACTATGTCAAAAACTGATGATGTACAACTATGGAGATCGCTCTGGGCCCTCCCCCTTTTCTGTCTCTCTCTAAAACAATAAAAATAAAAATAAAAACTTGTAAACTAATGTCAAGTCTCTTAAATGGAAGAGGGTTGGCAAATGCCCAAGGGCCGTGATAGGGTCTGCATTAGGACAGCCACTCACTCACCACTCAGCTTCCAGCCCATTTGGTGACACAAAATGTTCTGACTTTTTTTTTTGACAAATCAGAAATCTGTATTTCTATAGGAAACTTCATAGACTTAGCTTTCTTTCTTTCTCTTTCTTTCTTTCTTTCTTTCTTTCTTTCATTTTTTTTTTTTTTTTTTTAGTGCTGCAGGTCAAATAGAACATATAGGCTACCAGTTTTCAACTTCAGAGGCTTTCTTCTAATACAGGTCACATTTCACCACATCAAAAACAAGCTGCAATGAACAGCCAGGGAAGTAGTGCTAGTGTAGCACCCAGAACCTGCCTGTGAGATCCATAAAAGACCCCCCTCCCCATAAGGAACCCACACTGTCCACTGGAGGAAAATTAACTCCTTCATTGCCTGAGGCATCATCAGAGGCTTGCAAATAGATAACATACCAAACAAAGCTGTCAGACCTTGAAAGAAGTTATTTCATTCAGATAAGCACATTTGCTCCCTATTAGGGGCAGATCAGGTAATTCGGGAATAAAGAGCAATAGAGAAGCAATCCCATTTGAGAAAGCGCATTATTCCACCAAGACAACACTTAGCTACAGCTGCACAATCACCCAGCATTTAATTACAGATGGGGTTGTCTGCTTTGCTAACAGGAGAAATGTCACTGCTTCAAAGACGGTCAACTCTTAGTTATTCAGGATCTAATTCATCATCTTATTGACCAGCCCCAATTTCTTCTATTCTTGCTTAGAATAACTTGTCCACATCAATATTAATACAGAAAATGTACACTTAACAAGTTTATAATTCTTAAATTAAATTAAAACCGTGCACGTGCACACACACACACACACACACCATACATATAAGTTAGGTTTTCTGTGTTTTGTATTTTTTTGGTGTTTTTGCTATAATGGGTGCTTTATTGCTTATCCCTTGCTTAAAATTCTATTTGTATATCTTTTTCCTTTTTTATCCTTTAGAAATCCAGCATGAATAATGGGGGGGGGGAGGATTATGCTGGTAACGTTTCTATTTTGTAAAAATTGATTATATTTTTAAATGAAGTGTTAACTTGAAAAAAAATGAGATTTTTTACTGCTAATGGAACCATATATATACTAACACCTCTCTCATCTAGAGAGAACTTGTTTTATTACCTCAACAATCTAAAACATATCCAAGAAAATGGAATAGAACTAATATGTCCATGAGGGTCAAAATAGATAATAAAAACAAAGAATAATACCACCACTTCACTGTCGCCAGGGCAGGTTTTCTTTAAATCGTTTAAAACATTTTTATAAACATAATCTCCCTTGGTCCTCCTCACAGCATTAGAAGGAAGGGTTGGCAATGTCACTCCCATTTTCCAGATGAGAAGGTAGGGTTACCATATAAAGTTTCATCACAATCAGTATGATGATTGGGGCACTATTAATAATGAGACCAGGAAAACAAACATAAACTGGGAGGATCGTAGGCAAACTGGAACAGGCAGTCATCCTAGAAATATGATGGCTCAAAGCCATGTCCTTACTGAAGGGAAGCCTCTTAGAGCTCATTTTCTCCTGAAAACAGCTGGTGTGTCTCCATGGTGATGCTGTTACCAACAGGTGAGGGGCCCAGACTCGGCCTAGCAGGGCAGGGTTGGACCTGGGAGTCTAACACTGAGGAATCACAACAACCCGGGCACTTAACAAACTTGTGGCTAACGTCCAACTCGAATGTCTTCAATCCAAAGGACACACGCAGTGCCTGAACTCTGAGTCAGGCAGGAAAACCTGCTCTCCAGGCTTAGTGCCCAGGATTTCTCGGGAACAGGTGGGCTGCAGGGATTGATCAGGAGGGGGTAAGAAGTCAGTAAGTCTGGGACAGGAGAGCTAGAATTCAAAGCAGTTCTCAGTCCCCACAGAAAGGAAGAGAGCTAAACAGGAGCTGCAGCAAACAATTAGGGACCAGGCATCTGTGGTGGAAACCAATGGGGAAGTCTCAGCTCCTGGGGCAGCCATGGGGTGAGGGACCTGAGGACTAAATACCGAATTTAGGACCATAATGCCAGGAATGAAGCTTCTAATGTCTATGAGGCGAGCGGCGGGGAGAAGATCCTCAGGTCTTGCTGGTCATCAGGAAGAAGAAGGAAGAACAGAGCATCTCCTGGGAACCCCACTTCTAACCAGCTTCATCACCTGATCACCCTGGTCCTTGACTACAGATGGGGAGTGGGCAGCTGCTGGACCAGACACTCCCCCAGCCAGAGAACTGCTGACCCACTGGCACCAGGGAAGAAACAGACGCCCCTGAGTAAGTGAACAGGGATCCACTCAGAGTCCCAGGAAGTCGTTCCAGAAGGCTGTTCCTTAGATGGTATCAAAGCTCCGAACGGGCTTTCCGTGAGGAGCCTGCTCTCCTTCTTCACCAAGGTTAAGTGGCCGTATGCTTCCGTGTATAAGATGCCCTCCACGGACGAGATGACGCCTACTCTTCTAACCCAATACGTGGGTTAGTCCTGTGTATAAGACGACCCGCAATTTTCGGTCTAACCATTTTAGACAAAGGTGTCATCTAATACACAGAAAAATATGGTATTTGTTGTTTTAAAGGTGCAGACACAAGTGATAAACCTTAGAAAGGTGATTTGTCCAAAATAATTAACATGGAAAGGACGTGGTTCCTTCAGAATTAAGCTCACTGAGCTATTCAAAACCCTCAGTTATCCAGGATGGAGTATTCAAAAAGTGTCCGAGAGCTCAAATGTCAGTGCAACTGAGTGTTATTTTGCTTAAAAGTATCATAATCCCTGGGATGCTATAATAGCTTGGTGGTTGAGCACTTGCCTCTCAATCTTGAGGTCTGGGACTCAATTCCCAGCCCCTGCAAACCCATATGCTGAACTGTATTACAACAGGTAACCACTGGGATGGCTTAGCAGTGAAGGTTCTTGCCTCCCATGTGGGAGGCCACAGGTTCGGTTCCCACCCGGTTCGGTCCCACATCCACATGTGTGGAATGAAATGATGTCACAGCTGTTGATGTACAACTATGGAGACTATTCTGGACCCTCCCCCTTCCCTCTCTCTCTCTCTCTCTCTCTCTCATCTTCTCTCAAATAATTTAAAAAAAGAAAAAGATCATAATCCCTCCAAAATTAGCATGCATCTAAACACTTCTTATTTTCTAATTTGGACTCCTTACTACTGAGGTGTGATATTATTGAAATGCTCTGGATCTCCTATTTTTATCTGGAAGTGAGAGGAATAGATTCCTTAGATCAGGCGTCAGCACACTATGACTCAGGCCAGATACTGCCTGACATCTGCTTCGTAAATAAAGTTTTATTGGAACACAGACACCCTCATCCATTTTCATATTATCCATAGGTGCACTTAATCCATGATGGTGGAGCTGAGAAGTCGCAATAGACTACATGGCTCACAAAGCCTAAAATATTTTTTACGTGACAGAATATTTACTATTTTGCATGAAAAGTTTGCCCTTAGCCAAACTTAATTATTCTTGATTTTATAAGGGTAGACAGATATACTAGTATGGAAATCCATGTCAATAACAGAAAAACTGTTCCTATTATTCGTGGTTTCACCTCTTCAGAACTTAGACTTGCCATGTTTTCACTCTCACTCTGTTTCTCTCCAGCAGTTTTCTTGTTTATCATAGCAATCACTCTTGATGTCCCTGCAAGGTTTTTCCTGTAGCTTCACTTTGCGTCTCCTTGTCTCTCTCTCTCTTTCTTTAATGTTCACTTTGCTTAGAAACATTTGTCCAGAATTAACCCCATATAAGTAATGATGCTTTGAATTGATATTTTTTCTTTAAAAAGGCAAAGAAAGGCCTTTGAAAAATATTGGGACATGCTCACAAAAACAAAATAACTTTTTAAAAATAAAAACAAGGAGAAGCCGGGATGGCTCAGTGGGTTAAGTGCTCACTTTGCAGCCCCAGGGCCTGAGGATCAAATCCCAGCCCAGCCCATGAGGACTCATAAGCTGAACTGGGGTGTGCCCCCAGCTCAGTTCTTGCTGGGGCCTATATGGGAGGCTCCCAACCCAGTTCCTGCCCTGCGCAGCCCCGCACCCACCTGTGGAGTGAAACTATATGGAAAACTAATGTCAACTATGGAGACTGCTCTGGGCCCTCCCCCTTCTCTCTGTCTCTCTCTGTCTCTCTCTCTCCATCAAAAAACAATAAAAAATTGCATAGAAGAAAACATTGGCACTAAACTTATAGACCTGGGATTCAGGGAGGACTTTATGAATCTGACCTCATTGGCAAGGGAAGTAAAAGCACAAATAAACAAATGGGACCTTATCAAGCTAAAAAGCTTCTGTGCTGCAAAGGAAACCACCAACAAAGCAAAGAGGCAACCAACCAACTGGGAGAAAATATTTGCAAACAATGCCTCTGATAAGGGGCTAATATCAAAAATATATAAAGAACTTGTACAACTCAACAAGAAAAAAACAAGCAATCCCATTAAAAAATGGGCAGATGACCTTAACAGACACTTCTCTCAGGAAGACATACATATGGCCAACAGATATATGAAAAAAATGCTCCACTTCACTAGCAATTAGGGCGATGCAAATAAAAACCACAATGAGATACCATCTCACACCTGTTAGAATGGCTATCATCAACAAGACAAGGGATAACAAGTGCTGGAGAGGCTGTGGACAAAAAGGAACCCTCATACACTGCTGGTGGGGATGTAAACTGGTACAACCACTATGGAAGGCTGTATGGAGATTCCTCAAAAAATTACGAATGGAATTACCATATGACCCAGCCATCCCTCTACTGGACATCTACCCAAAAAACCTGAAGACCTTAATCTTTAAAGATGTTTGTACCCGCATGTTCATCGCAGCACTGCTCACAGTGGCCAGAACATGGAAACAACCAAAATGCCCTTCGATAGATGACTGGATAAAGAAGATGTGGTACATTTACACAATGGAATACTACTCGGCGATAAGAAATGATGAAATACAGTCATTTCTGGCAACATGGATGGACCTAGAGACCATCTTACTAAGCGAAATAAGTCAGACTGAAAGAATCAGGAAACATATGACCTCACTTACAGGTGGAATATAAAACTGAAAGTTACAAAGACACAGAGACCTATGGACACACCCAATAACATGGTGATTGCCTGAGGGAAGGGGAGGAGGGGGGAGGGAGAGAGGGAGGGGAG
>PVKE010030858.1:0-19381 GCA_004027555.1 Craseonycteris thonglongyai
GCTACTATGCATGTGTCCTGATACAGCAGCTTTGGCTACACAGAACATTCCTGTGCTGCAACTGTATGTACCACGGTGAGCCAATCACAACAAGCAAAGGTTCAAAGGTTATAATAGACCGCCTCTCTGACTCTGGCCAATCTGAGCAGGCTTTTTACTAGAACACAGTGTAGCTTCGGGTACAGAACATGTATAATTTACATGCATAAAAAGCCTGCTTGGATTGGCTGAGTTAGAGAGGCGGTCCGAGCAGCCTTGCAGTGATTGGTGCGGGATCGAGTTGGAAAATTCATTTAGCGGCATATCCAGATGATTTTCAGGATCCAGTTGGAAAATTCGTTTAGCGGCATATCGAGACGTTTTTCGGGATATACTCGGCGTATAAGACGACCCCCGATTTTCGGTTGACTTTTTTTCATTTCAAAAGTCGTCTTATACGCCGGAAAATACGGTAGTTTTTAGTAGGAGAGCTCACGCGTCGGGACGTGGCTCCTCTCTCCTACCCACGATAGACATTCGTTGCCCACTCATATTGGGCTCCTGAAGTGTAACCTCTGTAACCCTGCTCCAGATGCAGTCCGCAGTGTCCTAAACCTGCTCTGGGCTTCCAGGCAGGTTACTAGGCTAGAGGCCTGTCACTTTTACAGCTTTGACCTTGTGCCCTCTGGCTGGATGGGTGTCCCTGAGGGCAAGGGCCCTTTCTGTTCGTCCATCTGTGATGTGAGGCCCTAGGTATGTAGGCATCCAGGTGACTGCACGTTGGGCTGCAGGTGTGCTCCTGTTTCAGGGGGGCACAGAGCTGGGAAGCTGAAGGGGAGCCAAGAAATCCTGCCACCCACTGTTCAGGATGAGGAAGCTGCCCCGGGCCACATGACATGCTTAGTGTTCACCAAAGGCAAGTCAACAGGAAGGTGGCTGTTGCTGGCCCCATCATGTTGGTGAACAGTGTCCCTTACTCCCACTGCTGCTGGAGCCCTCGTTCGTTTTGTGGTGATCAGTGTCCAGGAGGAGCGTTTAGGGTGTGAGTAGGTTTCATTTAGTTAAGTCAGTTATGCATGTTTCTAACATTAACATACAATAGAATTGTTAGCTTTTATTGGGTGAGCAAGGCCAAAAAGTAGTTGATTTCACATTTAGAAGTAGGTACGTATTTGGGTGACATTTTTAATGTGGAAAAATGGATTATGGGTTGCCTATGGTTTTTGTGGCAAAGAAAAATGCTTTTTGTCTTTAAGTTATCCTTTTCTTTATAATTGCAGGACATTTTGGCACAAGTCCTACAGATTTTATTGAAGTCAAAGTTACTGGTATGTTTGTGCATTTTATGTTAAGCTTAAAAGAAAGCCTATTCCTGAGATTATGTATTAACAGTTGTTTTCTTATAGGTCTTGGAAGACGAAAATGCAAATGTTGATGAGGTGGAATTGAAGCCAGATACTTTAATAAAACTATATCTTGGTTATAAAAAGTAAGGAAAATCTTTCTTTTTAAGATTTATATTGTTTTGAGAGAAGGAAAGAGAGAGAAGGGGGAGGGCCCAGAGCAGTCTTCATAGTTGTACATCATTAGCTGTGACATAGTTTCATTCCACACAGGTGGATGTGGGGCCACACAGGGAGGGAACTGAACCAGGGGCCTTCCGCAAGGGAGGTGAGAATCTTCACCACCAAGCCATTTTGACAGTTATCATCTGTGCCACTGTTCAACATAGGGGTTTTGCACGGACCAGGGTTGGGATTCAGTCCCTAGACCTCACAGTTGCAAGGCAAGCACTTAACCTTTTGAGCTATACCGGCGTTCCAAGGAAAATCTTAAGTAGATGGTCCTAGACCATAGACTTATCTCCTGGCCCCCATACACATTCACAGATGTAACTGCACACAGGGCGGTGGCAAGCTTAGTGTCAGGCTGGATGGGCACTTGGGAGTTTGATGTAACCCTTTGATTCTCTTCAATGATTCCAGAAATTTCTCCATTTAATTCTGTTGGAGTTTTTTAGTTTTTCTTTATTTGACAAACAAGTCTCCTTAAATGGCTTACCAGAAAATACGAACCTCTGTCCAACTGTCTGGATTTTATTTCACTTGACACAGGTTGGGAGAGATGAAGGGTTAACGCGGACCCTACAGTGGAGTCACCTATGTTGGAATCAGAGGGCGGGAGCTGCCACAGGGAGATCAGGGATGGTCACCACCCTCCATTTGGGGGAGTAGAGCACTTGTTACAGATTGAAAACAGAACCCTTTACTGTCTTTTAAAACAATAGTGATTCGTTTCCTCAATTTTATTGACAGTAAGAAATTAAGGGTTAACATCAATGTGCCAATGAAAACTGAACAGAAGCAGGAACAGGAAACGACACATAAAAATATTGAGGAAGACCGCAAACTACTGATTCAGGTGACTGTACACGCCGGTGAGGTGTGCGCTTCCTCACGTGGGTGTGGCCGGTTAAGCTGGCACTTCATGTGGTCTTGTTTGGCTGTGACTTGGTGGTGGTCGCCAGAATGAGTGGCTCTGGGTAGAGTCAATGAAATAATAAATAAAAGCAGCTAACGGGGGTAGGGGTGGGAGGGAAGGAAAGCTGTTCAATAGAGGATTTAGGCAGCTTCCATGGCTTAGAAAACTGAATTTTTCTCATTTTTAAATGCTTTGGAATTGGGTTATTAAAATAGCTCATAAGACCCCAGGACATTTTAATGTTTGTTGAAACATAGGCGGATAGAATTGGCTCCTTGCCCCCTTACCTACAATGTATTTACCTGTTATGAAATTATAATCTTTTGGAGTTGCAGTCCCCAATCTTTTGGGCACCAGGGACTGGTTTTGTAGAAGACAGTTTTTCCATGGACCAAGGGTGGGCGGGGATGGCTTCAGGATGATTCAAGTACCCAATGCAGTTTTTTTGTTGTTTTTTTTTAATATTTATTTTTTTATTTTATTTTTGACAGGGAGAGAGACAGAGACAGAGAGAGAACTGAACGGGGGGAGCTCCCAGTTCAGCATATGGGTCCTCACGGGCCGGGGCCGGGATTTGATCCCCAGTCCCCGGCGCTGCAAAGTGAGCGCTTAACTCACTGAGCCATCCCGGCTTCCCCCCAGATGCAGTTTGCCACTTGCCACTCACTTGATAGGGTTTTGCTAGGACTCTGCAAACAGCTGATGTATGATGGTCTCTGTGCAGGCAAACCTCTCTGCTGATGTTCATCTGTATGTGCAGTGCTCTTCAGCACTAGCGTCACTGCCTCAGCTCCACCTCAGGTCATCAGACATTAGATTCTCATGAGGAGCACGTAACCTAGATCCCTCACATGTACAGTTCACATTCAGGGTCACGCTCCTGTGAGACTCTAATGCTGCTGATCTGACAGGAGGTGCAGCTCAGGTGGTATCGCAGATGATGGGAAGCAGCTGTAAATAAAATGACGCTCTGCTTGCTGGCCTCTTGCTGTGTGGCCCAGTTCCTAAGCGGCCACACTACCAATCTGTGGCCCTGGGGTTGGGAACCCTGCTGTAGAACCTTCGCAGCCTTTTTGCTAGTTGTCCTTATTTTTTAAGAATAAGTTGTTGCGACTCTTAAACACATTTGTTTTCCCTACTTGGTTTCTTAGGCGGCTATTGTGAGAATTATGAAGATGAGGAAAGTTCTGAAACACCAACAGTTACTTGGAGAAGTTCTCACACAACTGTCCTCACGGTTCAAGCCTCGGGTTCCTGTAATTAAGGTACTAGAATGACATAGCAGAAGCATTCAGTTTATTTTAGACGAGATGGCACTAAAAGTAGGTTGGTTACTGTTTCATAAAGGAACTTGCTTAGTCATACCTAATAGATTTCTACAGAAGATAGGCTTAATTTTTAAATTTTATTGAAATATATGCAGAGAAGTACACAAACTAAATAAATATCCAGCTTGCTGATTTTCTCCAAGGAAATGTGTGTACAGCCAGCACCCCAGCTCCAGAATGAGATGTGACCAGCACCCCAGCAGGGCCCGCTCCTGCGGGGTCACCAGTCACGCTGCTCGCACCAATAGCAGTTGCCTACTTCTCAGTTCTCTGGAAACAGGGTTCACACTCTAGGAATGTGCTCAGCATCACATTAGGGACATTGGTCTCTGTTGTCACCTGTCACTTGTGTACTCATCCCTGTTGCTATGGGACTCTCCTGTCTGAGCTGACACGGTTCCTGGTGGCTTATTTCCAACTGGGTTTTAAAGTAGAAACTAAACAGCTCCTCCTCCCAGAAGCCACTTGGGTAAACAGCAGGCAGCAGTTAGGTGACTCCCCGACAGCCAGGCGCCCCCACTACTGCTCCCAGGCTGCCTTTGGAGCCAGCCCAGCAGCCAGTTTGTTCAGGGAGTCCCCACAGCTGAGCGTGGAAAGGGGGATTCTGGGCCACATGGCGTGTCCCGCACCTGACCTGGCTGCAAGTGTGTGGGGAGGCAGTGGCCCCTGGCTGGCGCTGAGGGGACTCCATGCAGGACGGCAAAGTCCCCGCTGCCTGGGAGGTGAACCTACATGCAGAAGGGAATGCCACGTGAATAACTCCCCACGGAGCCATCAGAGGTGGGCGGCGTCCATGGTGAGGGCGGTCTGTCTCTGTTCTAATAATAAATTAGTTTTTCTCCCCCTTTCACTACTTCTTCCTTTTTTAAACAATAATGCCCAGAAATGCATTGACATTCTGATCGAGAAAGAATATTTGGAGCGAGTGGATGGTGAAAAGGACACGTACAGTTACTTGGCATAACCCTCCTAGAAGGGTCTCACTGTGACTACAGCAAATAGTTCCTGGTGGAAAGGACGCGAACTCAAGTTCCTAGCAGCCAGCCTGCCGCCATGTGGACCTCCCTTTTTAAAACTGAGACCCAGGCGCCCATCATCCAGTCTCAGATGTACATCAGAACTGCTCAGGATGATACATTTCAAGTCTGTACATATGGACACCGACGCCATTTAATCTAATTTAAGAACAGGGGACTGGAACCTTCCATGCTGAGGGCTGCATGCTATTGCATATAAATCAATACATTGGCTCCATGACTGACAGCTGTCTGAGGCAGCACTGATGATGTTGGCAGCACTTTGAGAGCAAGTCTGAATGGACCCACGTGTAATCAATCTGCTATGAAAAACCATTTGTATAGTGTGTTTCATTTTTTAATGTGTGAAAATAAAGAAACTTAAAGGATTTCTGTACAAGTTGCATTTGGTTTTGTTTTCAGTTTTACTAATTTCTATGTGTAAATAAAAGATATGATTGTGCACATTTATATCCCAGTGTCTTCCTGTAGTCTAAAAGGCTGCATTCTTTGCATTGAAACCTTTTTCAAGAATTTAAGTTTAAGCCCCCATGTAATCTTTTCTTCCCAAACATTCATGCTTGCTTCCTTCCATGACGCCACCTATGAGATTCAGTGACATGTTGATGCCATCTTCCCAGAAGTGGTACAGGGTTCCCACAGGTAGGGAACTGAGAGCAGAGGGAACTTGCCCTGTAGGTAGAGGGCTGGCGATGGAATGTGGGCAGCCGGCTCAGACACGCTCCCTACCTCTGCTGCCAAGGCCACTGAGCAAGGTGTGCAGGGGCCTCGCTGCTCCTTCATTCTGGTTCTGACCAGTTGTAAATACAAAAAGCAACAATTTTGAGATGAACTAATCAGCTTTTAATGGTAAAACTCCCATGATTCAAGCAAAGGGCACCACTCCCTTCCCTCCTGGAGGTGAGCAGCCTGATGCTTTGCTCTTCAAGTTCTGACTGGTAATGGAGTGTCCCAGCAGGGAGGGCGGCTCCAGTCACCTCCTGGCCAAAGGACAGAATGGAGGTGTGGTAGCAAGACTTATGAGGAGGCTTGGCTCTCATGGCTTTGTTTTCCTCATAAACCTCAGAGGTTTAAGTGATGTACTTGAATGTACATATCAAACTAGACCTATGCTGAGTCAGTTCTAAAAGTGGAAGGCGGCGGAACCAAAGGAATAAGCAACAGTCTGAGTTTCTTGAAGCAATCTAACACTGAAGAGGTGAGTTTTTTTGTTTGTTTTGGGTTTTTTTTTTATTTATTTATTTACTTATTTATCTTGACAGAGAGAGACAGAGACAGAGAGAGAACTGAACTGGGGGAACTGGGGTCCGCATGGGCCAGGGCCGGGATTCGATCCTCAGTCCATGGGGCTGCAAAGTGAGCACTTAACCCACTGAGCCATCCCGGCTTCCCCTGAACAGGTGAGTTTTAAAGGTTAAGTAGGTTATAAAAAACAGTAATAAGACTGAAACTTTTCTTACTTGAGCCTTTTCCTCAATCTTACAGAAATGATTCCCAGTGTATAAACCAGGCAGAAAGCAGGAATGCTGCCCACAAGACCTGAAAGGCCCCCCAGGGCTCCCCAGGAATACCCCACCTGGGAGCAGGCTCCCAGCACTTCATCTGCCGCTTTCAGAACTGAGTCCCGACAAGAGTAGTCAGATTTTTGCTGGTGTCTCAAATTCCTCTAGGGTTGCAAGTGCCCTGGGGTCAGTCTCGGGATGTTCAGAACTGGAAGCAAAGGAACAGGGATCGGTTAAGAAGGTGGTCACCCCACTCCTCGGGTTCAGTACCTGTACCTGCCTCTCACATTAGGTAAATGTAGTTTGATGGGTGTGCTCTAGTGCAACACAAGATTTTATTTCCCAAACATATCACAGCCTAACAAGGGTGGTCAGGAGCCTCCAGCTGCCAAGCCCAGAGTCACATTCCATGACAGTCCAACCAGCTGCATTTCTCTTCCAAGAAATGGAAAAGGACATTCTGTGAGGAACTTACTTTTCAGGACAACTTTCACATACATCTTCTGAAGCTGCTTAGAGGCAAAGGCGCAGGTATTCTAAAACCCTGCTGCGCAGTCCGTACGAAAAGCTTGTTCCCAAGAAGGGAACCCATGACTGCTGCCACATCCCAGGCTGGCTGTAGAGTCACTGGGTCTGATGGCCTGAGGGAGCCACTTCCTCTCACCTCAGGAGGAAACCAGGCAAGGTGTAGGTCCTTCCTAACAGTCTGGGGTTAAGAGGTTCTGAGTGGGGCTGATGTCAAACATGCCTGCGTAGGCTTCTCAGTGCCTGTGCAAGGGTGCACCTGGGGACACTGAAGTAACTGATGAGAACAATAGATATAGGACCAAAAGACACCTGGAATTTCATATTTTTCCTAGCAGCATTTTTGGGTTTTTTGTTTTTCATTTTTAACAAGGGGGAGGGCCCAGAGCAGTGTCTATAGCTGTACGTCATTAGTTTTTCAACATAGTTTCATTCCACGCAGGTAGGTGCAGAGCCACGCAGGGTAGGAACTGGGCTGGTGGCCTCCTGCGTGGGAAGCAGCCTTGCAAGCCGGGGCCTCCTACATAGGAGCTCGACCAGCAGGAAGCACACTGCCCGCCCCCATGGGAAGCACGCCACAGTTCAGCATATGGGTCTGCGCTGGCAGGGCCAGACCGGACTCAATCCTGACCTCACGGCTGCAAAGTGAGCACTCAGTCCGCTGAGCCATCCCAGCAGCATCCTGACTGAGCATTTTAACATGGTTTACCTCCTTGCTGAACACTGGTATCTAATTTCCTCTTGGAAAAAAAGGTAAGGTTTTAACAGGGCTCCCTAACTCCCGGTACGAGTCCACAGCCTGTTAGGAACCAGTCTGCGCAGCAGGAGGTGAGTGGTGAGCAGCAAAGCTTCATCAGTATTTACAGCTGCTCCCCATCGCTAGTATTACTGCCTGAACTCCGCCTCCTGTCAGTTTATCGGCAGCATTAGTTGTATAATTTCATTATTCTAATTTCACTGTAATTACAATGAAAGTGCACAATAAATGTAATGCACTTGAATCATCCCAAAACCAGCCCGACCCTGCCGGTCCACAGAAAAATTGTCTTCCGTGAATCAGTCCCTAGTGCCAAAAAGGTTGGGGACTGCTGTTTCAACACACCCAGGTGAAAGTTCAAACATGCTGCCGTTTGAATTGCATCCTCCTTCTGAACACTTCTTAGGAATCACAGTAACTTGGCTGTCCAGGTGATTTGACTTTATATCCCTGAATCTCCCCTTCCCATTTCATGCACCTGGCCAAGCACTGTCTTCATCATAAATGTGAGTATGGATTTTTTTAAACTACTTTGTGGAGATGTGGTCCTCATGCAGAAAGCTGTTACTATTTGGTGTATTACTGAACCACTTCTAGTACCAGTGACAACACCGCCCCTCGCTGTAGTCACTTATGGCTGAGGTAGTAGCAAGGACCTACTTCAGCTAATTCCAGTAGGAGCCCAAAACTCAACCTTCAACAAAACTTCACATTCAGACCCTTGATCGTGGCCTGCCTACAAGTCTACAACTTGTTGACTTTTGGCAGGGGTGGGGCAGTTGAACACCTTGGACACATGGGAGGCTAGAGGCCGAATGCACCAGACGATATTGAAAAATAAGCAGTTTCAGGGTAGATGGCTGTAAATTTTTAGTAAATGACAAAATATTGCTTGAAAAGATGCTTGGATAGCTCAGCGGTTGAACAGTTCCCTTGCAATCACATGGTCCAGGGTTTGATTCCTGGCCTGTCTGTGCAAAACCATATGCTGAACTGCAGCGCAACTGGTAACCACCAGGACGGCTCAGAGGTGAAGGTTCTCGCCTCCCACGCAAGAGGCCCCTGGTTTGGTCTCCACCCTGCGTGGTCCCACATCCACCTGTGTGGGATGAAACCATGTAACTAATAATGTACAACTATGGAGACTGCTCTGGGCCCTCCCCCTTCTCTCTCACTGCTCAAAACAATAAAAATTACATTTTTTTTTTTTTTTACAAGAATAATGGTCTCTCAACGGTGCCTCACATTTGCATGGAGAAAGTCTGTGGGTGAGGTGCTGCCTAGACAGAGGTCAGGGCTGTTAGCCATGGGTCGTCTTCTGGGGTTCACGACCATGAGGAGACAAGGAATAGGGAACCACGTAAGTTGACCAACAGGCAGGCAACCTGCTGTCAGGCTGCCTTCCTCCTCAGACAACAGTAATACTCCTAAACCATTTGCAAAATAGAAACTTATCCTGATATACTTGTTACTCATCCTACTTAGTTGTTTGTGGATTTTCTGTTAGGGAAATACAAAGAGAGGAATAGGGGGAAAGCCTACTGTTTATTAAACTTAGCTTTTTGTCTTAATTGGGTATTTGAACACCTTGTATGTCCAGTTCTGTGCCCCACCTCCACCCCAGTATAAAGGATAATCTGAAACTGACCAGCTCTGATTCAAAGCATTTCAACTCAGAAGCTCAGTCTCGTGAAGTCAGTGAATAGGTCAGTGGAGGGCACATTTCCAGTCAGGATACAAAAAGCTTGCTGTATATACTCGCAATCAGTACTTTTGTCTTCATGCTGCATCTCCACCTGCATACAACTATGGAGACGGTTCTGGGCCCTCCCCCTTCTCTCTGTGAAAAACAATAAAATGAATCTTTAAAACAAGAGAAAATGGATACCGGAATGGCTCAGCAAGTTGAGCACTCATTTGCAGCCCCAGGGCCTGAGGATCAAATCCAAGCCATGGACCATGAGAACCCATGTGCTGAACTGGGATGTGCTCCCAATTCGGTTCTCACCAGGGTGAGCTCCAGCCCAGTTCCTGCCCCACACAGCCTCGCACTCACCTGTGGAGTGAAACTGTAGACAACAAATGATGTGTAACTATGGAGACTACTACGGGCCCTCCCCGTTCTCTCTGTCAAAAACAATAAAAATAAATCTTAAAAAAAAAAAAAGGAAGAAGCCAGGATGGTTCAGCAGGTTAAGTGTTTGCTTTGCAGCCCCGGGGACCAAGGATCTAGTCCCAGCCCCAGCCCGTGTGGACCCATATGCTGAACTGGGTGTTTTTCCCATGCGGAGGCCCCCATCCCAGTTCCCAGCCTACAAGGCCCCATCCACCTGTGTGGAACAAAACCATGTGGAAAACTGCAGACATACAACTATGGAGGCTGCTCTGGGCCCTCCTCCTTCTCTGTCAGATACAGTAAAAAGAAGTCTTATAAAAAAAAAACACAACTGGAAGCTGGATGGCTCAGTGGGTTAAGCACTCACTTTGAAGCCCCAGGGACTGAGGAGCGAATCCCGGCCCCGGCTTGTGTGGACCCTTATGCTGAACTGGGGAGTGCTTCCCATGCAGAACCCCAGTTCGGTTCTCAGCTCCTGGTTTGGACCCTGGCTCGAGGGGCCATGCCTCCCATGTGGGAGGCCCCTGCCCACCTGTGTGGAACAGAACCATGTTGAAAACTGATGATGTACAGCTATGGAGACTGCTCTGGGCCCTCCCGCTTCTCTGTCAGATACAGTATAAAGAAGTCTTATAAAACAATTTAAAGAAACTAAGTGTGGCAGTCTGAGACTTTTATCTTAAGGTCAACCAAGTCTTTTTGCTGCCAAAGCTAAGTAGTAAATTAACTTTGTTGTAGGACTCATGTTGCTAAGGCTTGTGCATTAACATAGCAGAAACATCTTGTTGCATAATAGCAATGAAAAGTAAGCTGCTCACATTATAAACCAATAAACATTTCCTCTAACTCTGGAAAAGGCAATTACACACAAATTGACTATGGCTATTCTGAGGGTGACTCACAACAATGTTGGTCAGTGTATCTTGGGAAGATGCTAGAACAGGCACTTGACACTTGAAGAAAGGGTAGAAAACCTCAAGATATAAAAACTAGTTTGGTTATAGATATCACCTTTTGTGGGTAGTAAAAAATCTTATTCCTACTACTGTGTTTCTGAAGATTGTACAAGATTAAAGGAATTTATAGCAAGACAGGCTCTTAGAGCCACCGAGGCCGTCGCTGTCATTTTAAAGATGAAGACCGAGGCTGAGGGAGGTGAACTTTCCGGGCCACCTGGCTGACTGGGACGCGCCCCACCCAGGTCCCAGGATGCGAGCAGCGTAGCCTCTCCTTGGTAAGAGCAAAAGCATTATGTGTGTATGTTTTGTAATACGTTCACATGGTTATATTACTAAGTATGTTATACTTAGTCAAATTAATACTAATAGGTAGTATTAGTTTAAATGAGTTTGTTTTCCCATTAGATGCAATCCTTTTCTAAAATCAGCTGATGAAGCTCTAGGAAAAATGACAACAAGAAGTTCAAGTATTCTTTATTCAAAGTTGAAAAATGTACCATACTGCATTATTGCAAAAATTCACTGGTACAAAACACTTTGCAGCTGGTGAGAAGGCAATAAAAAGTTGATTTTTAAACTCATTACTATAAATTATTCTTACAGTACTTTGCAAATTCAGAATTTCAAACTGCATTTTCTTTTTCTAAATTGCCCACAGTACTCGAGGTTCTTGAAGCTAAGGCAGCTGTTCAATGAGGGGGGAGGTAGCAGAGGTCAAGGAATTTCCATCTCTCTCTCGATGCCCACATACTTCAGGGCGTCGGCCTGGCTGTATCTGAAGAGCATGAAGGAGGAATGACTGTAAGCCACCACCCAAGGCGAGACGTCACACCACCACACGAGCTTACTTCAGTGGGTGCACGAAAAGATCCACAAAGAAAGGCACCCCCCACCTTGTGACACAGTTGTCAGTGTCACACCCATGGCGGGTGGCTGAGCTCTGATGGGCACACCTGTTCACACCGCCCCTCCTGCAGCTCTTGCCCAGCCATCCCCTCTGCACACCAGGTGGAGCCTATGGTCGTCAGAAAGGAGCCCAGCCCGCCCACCCACACCTCCCTCAGCTGCTGGAGGGAAGGAGCTGCAGGGACATAGCGGTGTGTGTGTGGGCCCTGTAACATTTGGTTTAGATACTGCTGCAACTGAAGTGGCCATACATGCACCCCAGTTCATAACTCAATTCTAAAAAACAGCTTCTGAAACGAATGTCTGTCCAGCCACGGGATTATTTAACTAGACAGTCATCTGACTGCCTTTAAATAAGTGGTAAATAACTTCTCAGTTTATCCCACAAAGACTGACAGTGTAAACTGCCAATCTGACACCTAACCACCTGGATCGTGTTCTCAGCATCCTGAGGCTGGTGGCATGGCTTGACAGAAAGGACCCAGAGGGTTACCAAGCAAGGTATCCACCAACAGTGCCTTAACTACTGTATTTAAATACTAAACAATATGTGTAATAGGTCCTCGAGCACACAAAAAGAACGAAGTAGACCTAAATGTACTAACAGTAAAGGTAAACAGGTTGTCCTCAGACAACAGCAGCCTCCAGAACACTGAGCACCACCTGCACGTTCCCTCTTCAGAACCCAGGTGGCAGAGCCACACTCAGCTCTTACCAGCAGGGATACAAAGTGGGGTGTTCTGTATGCTTTTTATTATATTTTTAAAGTAAGCATTACTTGTATAATGAAAACTACACTACCAAGAAAGTATAACCTAACTCCTCGCCAATGCCAAAGGGAAAGAATGACCAGAATCCAGTCCCCCAATCAACAGAGGACCAAGTATAGACCTGAAAAACAACCTCTCCTCAGCTCCAACTCCAAGAAGAAAAAGCCCTCACATCACACCAGAAATGTCGTTACCAACCTGTAATCAAAAAACAGCTCTTCGCCAGTCTGGATGGCTCTCTTCGCAAAGATCCCTATCCTGTGATCCCCGTTAACCATCATAACTGGAAAGACATGCACAGGTTGTCAGTGAGGCTGTGAAGACAGGCCTGGGGAGGGGACTTGTCACTTAGTAAATCTGGCTGTCACAGGGCTGTGCAAGTTGCTGTCACTACACTGAAAGGGGTTCCCGTTGTCACACAAGGCAAATTCTGATTCCAGAAGCACCTACCTTTTGCATAACAGTTTGGATTGACGGAATGATTTGCAAAACGAATTTTGTTACCCTTACGGGTTGCATCCACCACAAAATCTAAAGAGAAAAAATAAGTACAATGCAGTGAACAATTTCAGTTATAGACCAATAAACAATGTTATGATTCTGAGGACACAGCTGGTTATAGTTCTTCAGGGTTTGCCTTCAAAAGCAAGCAAGCCATTCAGCCACCTTCAATCAGATACTGTTGTTAAAATTAACTGCTAGTTCAGGAGAGTTGTCTGTCTCTCAAGTGCTATTACTTGTCAACTAGAAGTCTGTATTGCTGAACAAAACATTGCAAAAAGTAGAATCTAACTAAATTCTTTCCAGTATCAGTAAGCATTTTCATATTTAAAATTTTATTATACGATTTATAGAACATTTTCATAGAAAAAAACTACCTCGTTTCAACAGTTAAGCTGAGTATATGAGGTACTAAGTGCATGTCCATTTCCATCACACTCCCACCAGTGACAGGGACTACACAGCCTGTTCTCTGCCCAATAACATCATTGTCTGCAAAAGCAGCTTCCTTTATTCCCACACTCCTTTGAGAACACCAGGAAAGTTTTGGAGATGCTTCAAAATTCAGTACTCCATGCCCTTCCCAGGTGAGAGGCACTACCTGGCTGAAGTGTGCCAAGCTGATTCTATACCCAAGTCCTTGGGAACACAACAAGAGAGCAGTGACAGACCCCAAGAATGTGTTACAGCCAGAGCCTGGTCCCACTGCAGATGGCTCAAAACTCCAGAGACCATATTACCCGAGCCACCACTGAGGAATTCCTCCCTGCAAGTTACAGCACTCCAACATGGCTGGCATTCAAGCGAATGGCCCATTCCTAAGCCAAGTAATCAGAAATACCCAAAGGTCAGAATGTGAAAAGGGGTCCTCCCAACCATACCACTGCCCCTCAAGCCCTCTAACTTCATTTCTGAACACTTCAGCCAGGGCAGGGGCTCCCAAAGGCCACCAAGGAACCAGATGCCTCTAACTCAAACATACCATTATTCAAGTTGAAGAGAAAACTGCACATGTATTTATCGTATACTTTCCCTCTTCTGTCTGCTTCATCTTGAGAAATAATCTAAGAAGAAAGATACAGGATAAGATGACGTTGAACTGGTGACCAAACCTGGTAGCACAACACACACAGGCTCATCAAGAGAATTCTGGACCTTCCTGAGTAGGTTCAACGGTCACTCAACAAAGGGTCACTATGACCAGTTTCTCTCTTTTCTATTCAGTCTGCATGCTGATATGTCAATCATCAATGATTTTTTATGAAGATTTATTTTATTGTTTGAGAGATGAGAGAGGCACCATAGTTGTACATCATTAGCTGTCACATAATTTCATTCCACACAGGTGGGTGTGGGGCCGTGTGGGGTGGGAATTGAACAGGGGCCTCACGCATGGGCGGTGAGAACCTTCGCCACTGAGCCATCCCAGTGGGTTACCAGTTGCACCACAGTTCAGCAGGATTTGCACAGCTGGGGCAGGGAATCAAACACTGGACCTTGCAACTTCGAGGCAAGAGGTCAACTGCTGAGCTGTCCTGGCATCCCAATAATGATATTTTAAGGACTTCCAACTCATAAGAATTTCCACACCCAAAGTAATTAGGTTTGGACAAAGTGAAAGACAAAAATCTTTTTACTGAATGAAGAATACAAAACGGGGGAAGCCAGGATGGCTTAGCAGGTTGAGCACTCACCCTATAGCCCTGGGGTCCGAGGGTCAAATCCAGGCCCCATATGCTGCACTAGAGTGTGCCCCCAGTTTGGTTCTCACAGGGATTAACTTCCTATGTGGGAGGCCCCTGGTTCGGCTTCCACCCCGGAAGTGCTTCCCATGTAGGAGGGCCCCAACTCGTGGGGGTATGCATCCCAAGTGGGAGGCCCCCGGCCTGGTTCCAGCCCTGTGCAGCCCCATACCCACCTCGGAATGAAACTATGTCGAAAGTTGATGACTACAACTATGGAGACTGCTCCAGGCCCTCCCCTGTCTGTCAAAAACAGTAAAAATAAATCTTAAAAAAATAAAATAAAAACTGAGTAGGTTGACTACAAATTGAAGCTAGCCCTGTGGCTTTTCCCTAAATTTGCCACTAAAAAGGCATGTGGTACAAGGGGGAAGCCCCCCAAAATGAAATTATCTTCTTATAATATAGGCTTCCCTCACTAGGTGAGTGTTCTAGGAACCCATCTGCATCAGTGTACTACCAACTGTTGTTAGTGAGAGGCTGCATTTGACTTCAGTGAAAGTTTTTGGAGACTGCATGTGAATGCCGATTTCATGATGGGTGATTTACAGAATAATGTGTGGCCGCATGACAAAGCACTTGCCCACCTCGTCCTGAGTGCCTGGCAATTTTTGACCAAAAATGTTATGACCCCAGTGCCCCCCACCCCCTTATTCACCCAATCTCACCCTGAGTGACATTTTTGTTTCCCTGGATGAAAAAAGTCCTCAAAGGGAAACATTTTGCTGATATGGAACAGGTGAAACAAAGAATGGCAGCACTAAAAGGCATCAAAATCGAAGAGTTCAAAAATTGTTTTCAGGGGAAGCCAGGATGGTTCAGCAGGTCGAGCGCTCCATTTACAGCCTCGGGGTCTAGGGATTGAGTCCTGGTCCCAGCACCGGTCCTGGCCCATGTGGACCCATATGCAGAGCTGTGGTATGCTTCCCATGTGAGGGGCCCTCGGTTCGGGTCCTGCTGGGGTGAGCTTCCATGTAAGAGGCCCCTGGCTCATAGGGGTGTGCCTCCCATGTGGGGGAGCCCCCTAGCCCAGTTCCGCCCTGTGCAGCTCCGCGCCTACCTATCTGGAATAAAACTATGTCGGAAAAATGGTGATGGCAGCTATGGAGACTGCTCTGGGCCCTCCCCCTTCTCTCTCTGTCAAACACAATAAAGTAAATCTTTTTATAAAAAAAACATTGTTTTGAGGGGATGCTGAGATGGCTCAGTGGGCTGAGTGCTCGTCTTACAGCCCTGGGGTGTAAGAATCAAATCCCGGTCCCAGCCCATGTGGACCCATATGCCAAACTGGGGTGTACAGCCAGTTCGGTTCTCACCAGGGCAATCTTCCCATGTGAGAGGCACCCAGTTCAGCCCCTCCCACCACCCCACCCCCAGGTGTGCTTTCCATGTGAAAGGCCCGTAGCCAGTTCCCACCCTGGGCAGCCACATGCCCATCTATGAGGAATGAAACTTTGTGGGAAACAAATGATGTACAACTATATAGACTGCTCTGGGCCCTTCCCCTTCTCTCTCTCTCTCTCTCTCTCTCTCTCTCTCTCCATTAAAACCAATAAAAATAAATCTTTAAAAAATACTTGGTTCCATGTTTATCCTCTGGGGGTCTCTTTAAAAAAACAATTGTTTTGAGCACTGGAAAAAGCATCTCAATAGGTGTATTGTATCAAACGGAAAATACTGAGACCAAAGTTTAAACATGTAAGAATACACAATTTTTTATAAATAAATTCTGGGTTCTTTTGGGTCCCCCCTTATATATGATACGCATTCTAGGTCCTTATCAGTTAGGTTGTGGATTAAGTAGGACATACTTCTCCATTGTACAGCTCTTAATTCTTTCCCTTGTCCCATGATAAAAGCTACCTGTGACCAGGACTAAAGCAGTCCAGTTACCAAATAAACCAAACCCAAAGCATAAATCCAAGCTGAAAGGCATTTTCTATTAATTCATTCCTAATCAGACCCAATGATAATTCAAAACAAAGCTATTATATACAATACCACATGGATGCATGTAATTAGTGTACACTGTTACACAGCCTGGAGCTGGATTATTCTTGCCTTACCTCTCCACAGTATTCTGAGATGAATTCATTTTTCTGTACAGGATCTTTGATGAAAATCCCCCAGCCAGCCACATCCGAAGGTGCCAACAATAAATGCTAGAGAACAAAGCACAGTCTTACAATCAAAGGAGCAGAGTGAAGATGGACTACTAACAAAACACACAATGGGATGAATCACTAAGCCACTAAGCCCTCAGAGTCAGTAGGAAATCTGCCCGGTACCCTGAATTTAGAGGTCACCTTCCATTTATTGCCAAAGGGGCTAACAAACTGCTAAAACAATGAATGTCCTGTTCTTTTTAATAAATCAAGTACAGAGCTAAGCTCTAAGTCACAGAAAATAAACTAGTCTTTGGTAGTGTTGGGCCCAACTGACACCCTTGCACTTCCCCATCACTTCTTCAGTCCTTACTTCATGTGCATCATGAGGACACCAAATCACTTTCCCTTTCCACATCTCCCCCCACTTCCCCAAAGTGACTTCTATCACCAGTAGTCCATTTTCAGTTCAAGCCCCCACAGGACATTTTCCTGGCTCTTCACTAGTTTTTATGCTTCCCATTTCTCCCCAGGACAGTTTTCTCTTGGCTGTGTCCTTTCCACAGAACCTTTTCATGATAGCATTAAAAAACTACCATGAGGTGGTATCACCATCTCATCAGACGAGCATTCCATTTTTAGCAGATGCCAAGATTAACGCTGTCACAATTTCAGTTAGCGTATATCTGGGAATGACTCCCTAACTTTTCATCTTAGTTCATTTTTATGCTTTCATTCCAATCTCCTTGTGACCTTTAGAAAGGCTCCCTTGATCATCCAAACTCTCAATCTATTTCTATTCTAATCCAGCCTTCACTCGCCTGTCAAGGAAATTTTCCAAATATTTCCCAGATCAGGAACTAAATTGGTTAAGTAACATTAAGCAAATAAAATCCAGCTGGTAAAAAGTACTTACACAGTTTTACTCTAGGTCAGGGGTGAGCAAACTGCGGCCTGCTACAGGTTTATTTGAGGCCCCCCAAGACATCAGATTTTCATGATACAATTTATATCTTTTCTGAAATGCAAAGCTAACTAATAAATGCAATCATTTTAAAAGGTGTGGCCCTCCGCTAACCTACATTTCCACAAAGCGACCCTCGAGCCAAAACAATGGCCCACCCCTGCTCTAGGCAGTTAATGAACATTTACCGTATTTTCTGGCGTATAAGACGACCCCCTAATTTTACAGTTAAAACATAGGTTTAGGCCTATATTCGCTGTATAAGACTACCCCCCACTTCCGAGGCTGTAGTCTTATACAGCGAATATAGGCCTAAACCTATGTTTTAACTGTAAAATTAGGGGGTCGTCTTATACGTCCGGTCGTCTTATACGTCCGGTCGTCTTATACATCCGGTCGTCTTATACGCCGGAAAATACGGTAGTTTAAGGCATGTCCAACCTGTGGGCCAGGACAGATTTGAATGGGGCCCAACACAAATTCTTAAAACACTGAGATTTTTTTTGTAACCTTTTTTTTTTTTAGCTCATCAGCTATTAGTTTTAGGTATTTTAAGTTTGGCCCAAGACAACTGTTCTTCCAATGTGGCCTAGGGAAACTAAAAGTTTGAACACTAGTATGATTTAGGTCATCATGCCACCACAGTGGTGCTGGTACAGTTTCCCATGACGCTCCCATTCAGCCCTAAAAACCTCATCATTTCTCCATTGTACAATCAACTCTCCTTCAGTTTAGAAAGTGGGTAGGTAATACTATTCACACTGCTATGTCTTCTTTTGACACTGAAAACAAAAACTAAACACTTGAAAACATCACAGTCAAAAAATAAGCCACTGCCAGAAACAGAATTTCTACTGGAAGAGGACAACTAGCAGTAATGTGATCTCAATCACATTACAAGAGAACAGTCTATGGCCTAAGGTAGAGGGTTAAAAGCAGGGGACCTGGAGTCCCTGTTCCTCTCAAGTCCTATTAACTTCGGGATTATGGATTACTCCCTCATGGAGTTATGAGGACTAATGAGTTAATACAAAGCACTTGGGCCAGTGCTTTCCTGACCAAATTAAATAATGCCACTATTATTACAAAAATGATTAATTAAAAAAACCCACCATCTATCCTATAAAAAATAAGATACTATATACTCATGTGTTACTAGTTTCTTTTGCTTAATAATAAATGTTTTGGTTGCCACAGTTAAAAATCACCTGCATGCAACACCCAAGCTTCAGTTATATAATCCTTATGTTGTTTTCAGGAACTAAGTCTGCAAAAACTGCCATGGGAAAATTCCATCTTTTGAACATTGGATACTATTTGTTAAGAATGCATGTCTATCGCAGCACTGTTCACAGTGGCCAGAACATGGAAACAACCAAAATGTCCTTCGATAGACGACTGGATAAAGAAGATGTGGTACATTTACACAATGGAATACTACTCAGCGATGAGAAATGAGAAATTACAGTCATTTCTGGCAACATGGATGGACCTAGAGATCATCTTATTAAGCGAAATAAGTCAGACTGAAAGAATCAGGAAACACATGACCTCACTTATAGGTGGAATATAAAAGTGAAAGTAACAAAGACACAGAGACCTATGGACACACTCAATAGCTTGGTGATTGCAGGAGGGAGGGGGAGGAGGGGGGAGGGAGAGAGGGAGGGATGGTGGGAGAGGGCACCAGCATTATGGACACACTCAAT
>PVKE010030859.1:0-19382 GCA_004027555.1 Craseonycteris thonglongyai
CCCCCTCCCCACACAATGCTCCCTTCCCCCTCCCCCCCTCCTCCCTCCTCTCCAGGTAACTCTCCAAGAACTGGGGGAGCTCCCAGTTCAGCACATGGTTCCGCACCGGCCGGGGCTGGGACTCGATCCTCGGTCCCTGGCAATGCAAAGTGAGCACTTAACCCACTGAGCCATCCCGGCTTCCCCTGCTTTTTCCATCATAGGGATTTTTTAGCCGTCTTTTAAAAATTGTAATGATACACACATAACATGAAATTTACCTTCTTAATCACTTTTAAATGTACATTGGCATCGCTGTACAACTAAGCTCTGGAACTTCTTCATCTTCCTGAACTAAAAATCTGTATCCATTAAATAACTACTCATGTCCCCCAGACCCCAGTTCCTGGTAACCATTCTACTTTCTGTTTCTGTGTGTTTGATTACTTTATGTACCACATATAAGCAGAATCATGCGGTATTTGCCTTTCTGTGTCTGGCTTATTTCAGTTAGCTTAATGTCCTCAAGGTTCATCCATGTTGTAGCAATGTCAGAATTTCTTTCTTTTTAAAGTTGAATAATAGTCCATTGTATGTATACACTACATTTTGTTTATCCATTCACCTCTAGATGACATGTAGGTTGCTTCCACCTCTTGACTATGGTGAATAATGCTTCTGTGAACATGGGTAAACAAATTTCTATTGAAGTTGCTGCTTTCAATTCTTTGAATATATACCCAGAAGTGGAAATTCTAGGTTATATAGTAATTCTGTGTTTAATTTTTGAGGAACTATTATGTTGTTTTCTGTGGCAGGTATACCATTTCACATTTCCATCAGCAGTACATAAAGGTTCTGATTTCTCCACATCCTTGCCAACACTTAAGTTCTGTGTGTGTTTGTGTGTGTTTAGTACAATAGTCATCCAAGTGGGTGTGAAGTGCTATTTCATTATGGTTTTGGTTTGCATTTCTCTGATAATTAGTAATGTTGAGCATCTTCTCATGTGCTTACTGGTTATTTGTATTGTCGTTGTTGAAGAAATTTCTATTGAAGTTCTTGGCCTATTTTTAAAACAGGGTTGTTTGGTTTTTGTTGTTGAGTTGTAGGAGTTCTTTATATATTCTGGGATATTAACCTCTTCTCAGAGATATGATTTATAAATATTGTCTTCCATTCTGTGTGTTACTTTTTACCCAGATTACGTCCTCTAAGGCACGGAAGTTTTCAATTCTGATGTAGTCCAATTTCTCTATTTTTGTTGTTGTTGTTGCCTGTGCTTTTGGTGTCATACTGAAGAATTCATTGCCAGATTCAATGTCATGAAGCTGTTCCCCATCACAGGGTTTTGGGCATTAACATTTAAAAAACAATATTGCATTAAAGTATCACTTACCTTGACTACTCAGTTCTTTAGCACTTTGTTAAGTTTTCCTCATGAGGTTGGCCTCTCTCTAGTACCAGCCCTAAATATCAGGGACTTATATGCGATGAAGCAAACCATTCATCTCTAGCAAAGGGAATTTTTCAGCTGATGGGCCAAATTACTTCCATGTGCACCTTGCAAACAGATCCAAGAGGAAAATTTCTGAAATGTATTCACTATATGTGATCTTGAATGTAGCATTGGGTTTATTCAGAACTTCTTAAGGATGAATCTGTACAGAAGAAAAGGCAGGTGAGTATTTCACTGGAGGATAAACTCAAAAGCCTGCTTTGAGGAAAGAAGAAAAGGATGCTGAAAAATAATATCTCCAAAATGGATTTGGCTTGCCAAAGTGGAAGGCTTAACAATTTTTATTCATTTGACATTTATTTTGATGACAGTCCACATCCTTTTAGTGATTGATTTTAACATCTATCCCTGATGTATATAGAACTAGTGATGTAATGATCTCTCCTCTACAAATGACGAACTTGGAGCTCAGGAACACTTGTCTACTCAGTTAAAGTTTTGTGGCATTTAAGAGATAGGAAATAGAGTTTAGCCTAGAACCTCTTACTTTCTCTGTGACAGGGGAATCTCAAATTGTGGTTCTAGGACCTGCAGTATCAGCATCCCCTGAGAACTTGTTAGTCCAGTTCTAGGCCCCTTCCCTGACCTACTGACTCCAAACCTGAGGGTCATGGTCCAGTAGTCTGTGTTTTAACAAGCCCTGTGGGGAATTCTGCGCCATGACACGCATGAGAACCAGCCCTCTGCAGTGGGGTGTGTCTAGGCAATGAACTAGACTTGAGTCCACAGCCTTTGCTCTTTATGAGCTTATACACTAGTAGATAAAATAAGACACGTGCACAAATTGTTATAGGCAGACTGTGATATCAGTGTAAGAGAAAAACTAATGGAGAGTTTTCTAATTCAGAAGAGGGATAAATATCACTCAGATGTGAAGATCAGGAAAGCCTCTAAAAGAAGGATGGTTAGCTCTGGATGTTTGGAAATGAAGTGTGATGTTCCAAATAGAGGAAACATGTGAATAAAAGGAAGTTAGAAGGGGAATGATTACTCAGAGGGCCTGTGGGGCAGCTTAGTTTGGCAGTGGTTGTAACCTCACTGAGCTGAGAGCAGATGGCAGAGAGCTTTGGATATCAAAAGAAGACTTTATTCAATTGGCAGTAAAAAGCCAGAGCACATTTTAAGAAGGGGAGAACCATGTTCAAAGCTGTAATTTATGAAATTATTCTCAGAATTCTATTGGCTATATCGCATCAAGAGAAACCTGGAGAAAGAGGAACAGTTAGAAGAGTGGAGTGTAGCAAAAGTTTGGAAGACAGATGATTAGGATGTAAATTAGGACTAAAGCGGTAGGAATGGATATTTAAGGGTTTAGTATGCCGGAGAGAGAAGTATTCAAAAAGTAATTCAGTTATGAGGTTCAGGGACTCAGAAGCCTGAGACATGTCATTAATAAAAATAGAGGAACAGTTTTAGAAAAAAGAAGAGTTGAGCCATGAACACAATTTAGGATTCTGACAGGTTTCTTTGATGAAGATGGCCAGCAAAGAGTAAAAATGTACACATGGGTGTAGGCAGAAGTATTATTGAAAACATTTGAGAATCAATAGATTCTTTGCAGAAATGAAATCATTCCTGAGAAGAAGATTCTGGGAGCCATTTCAATCGGTGACACTCAGGGGTCAGAAAGGAGAGTAAAATAGGGGCAGAGAAGAGGCTTTGGGGGGAAATCAGCATGAAAATCAAAGACTCAGGGACCCAGGAGCTAAGGACTGATTGTCAGTTCTGATGGAGGGAAAGAGAATGAGAAACCGTGTAAGGAGTATGGATGCCAGAACAAAACTTCCAGGGGTCCAGAAACAGGAGAGTAGGGGGTTGCAAAATGCATGCAGCAGATGTACTAAGTTCTTCTGAGAAGTTTTGTGATAATGGGAAGGAGAGGGATAAATTAACTTGCCCATTTGTATGTCTTCATGGGAGAAGTGTGTGTTAGGTCCTCTGTCCATTTTTTAATTGAATTGCTTGTTTGTTTGTTTGTTTGTTAAGTTATACAAGTTCTTTATATATTTTTGATATTAGCCCCTTATCAGAGACATTGTTTGCAAATATTTGCTCCCATTCGGTTCTGGCTCTCACCATACTCTTAGAACTGGTTTCCCATCCCCAGGTATCCCTTCACGGTACGGTATTCATCCAAAATGATTCTGAAAATAATTCCTTTGAATTAGTTTGAATGTGGTTTAAATATGTTCCATTATTGGTAAAAAAAAAAAAAAAAAAAAAGGCAGAGCTAATTAATGCCCAGTTAAGATTGGAAAACATGATTGCGTAGTGAAATTAATGCATTCACCTTCAGGATATTATTTCTAGCATATCTAGTGGCTTTGATTCAGGGATAGAGAAAGCAAGATAGGATTTCCTCAGGATTGAGGAAGTGTTAAGGCAGATACAGGAAAAAAGGAAGACAAAGATATCAAAAGAAATAGGGTACTGGGGAAGCCGGGATGGCTCAGTGGGTTAAGCGCTCACTTTGCAGCGCCGGGGACCGAGGATCAAATACCAGTCCTGGCCTGTGCGGACCCATATGCTGAACTGGGGAGTTCCCCCAGTTCAGTTCTCTCTCTGTCTCTGTCTCTGTATATCTCTCTCTGTCAAAAATAAATAAATAAATAATAATTAAAAAAAACAATACCTCTTTCTCTAATAAAGAAAAAAGAAATAGAGTAGTAGAAAGAGCTTCCTTGAAATGACCAATATGTGAAATCTAGTCTATACCTTGGAGTCAAAGAAACAAAGATTAGAGTGAGGTAGCATTATTAAAGATTATTGGAAGAGCAGATAGAAGACTCAGAAGTTTAAAAATGGAAGAAGTGGAAGGGAAGGAAGTTCCAGTCAGAGCAAGGAATTTTATGACTTGATTTCAATAGAAGTCAGTCCTGCATGAGGAGAAGTCCATGTTACTACCTACCAGTACCTACAGGATATTGAGGTGCAGTCATTAGTTAAAACTGTAATAACAACAAAAAAGTGAACATAATTTTGAAAAGATTAGCAACAGGGATATTGAAATCAGGAAAGAAAATGAATAAAAAAAGAAGGAAGGTAGGGTGGTTCTAAAAAAGAGTAGATGGCAACAATTGGGGCAGAGGAAAGATGGGATAAGCAGATGTAGACTCCAAAAGAGAAATTGAAAATGGCAGTGGAGGGATGCTCTGGAAGGAACCAATTCCAATCTCTCCTTCTTGACCTGTGAGGTGAGAGAGGAGAAAGGATTATCTACATCAGAAAAGTGGAAGGCACTTCAATGCATGTTCAAGATATACATTTTGTCACATTAGGGAACAGCCAGTAGACTTGAACGGGGGCACACCCAGATTGATTGAGCCACATCAGCGGCTGTGAGAGTCCCACGGGAAGAGATCACATTATTTTGGTCTTTTTTACTCTGCTTTCTAAGAATATGTCTGGAGTATGGTTGTGGAAGCATAATAAATGCTAAATTATTGAGTGAATGAATGAATACATTTTAAAAATCAGTCAATGAGGTTATGAGAGTAAGAAAGTGATAATAATATTGTTAATTTGTACTCAATTTTAAGAAAAAGGTTGTAGGAAACAGAAGGTTTAAGAGTAGGCACAAGACATATTCTAAATAGAAGAGTAATTCTTAGGCTTTTTCAAAGTTGGACAACTCCTCCCAATATTGTACAAACCATTAAAGCAGCTTGTGGGTTCTGGGAGGACAGACTAAGAAGCAACTCAAAGGAGTCATCTGATGGGATGCTGTCCTCCTGTATTAAAACAGTTCAGACAATAAGATGGAAAAGAGAGGAGACAGGCTCTAGCTCCATCGCATTTTCTTTTTTCCTTCTCCTATACTTCTCATTTCTTACTCTCCCATCCTTCTCATTTCTTACTTTATAGTGGAGGGGCCTAACGCTGTTGAGTCAATAAGGCTAGACAGTCTTCCTTTAAAAACAGCTTTATTGAGGTGTCATTTACTTAGCATGAAATTCTTCTGTGCTAACTGGACTATTAAATGAATTTACAGAGTTGTAGAACCATCTGCAAAATCCATATTTAGGAAATTTCTTCATCATCGCTGAAAGATCCTCCATGGGTTTGACCAATCTTAATGAGTTTAATATAAGGGTAGTAGCTGCATTAATTCAGTGCTTATTATGATCTGAGCTCCATTTTAAGCAGTTTATATGTATTGACTCATTCAATTTTTATAATGACCCATGAGATAGGTACTGTTGTTTCCCCATTTTACACATAGAAAAACTGAGACATTGGCCACATAGAGTAAGACATAGAGCCAACATTTGAATTCAAGCATCCTAGGGGCAAAGCTGTTGATTTTAGGTACCTACCATATTGCTTTTTACTATATACTGGTCATTTGAGAAGCAGGATGAAAATAGCAATAACTATGTCCTTGCTCTCTTTCACTTTATATCATCAATATGGAGTGAGAAATACAACTTTAATGCAAAAATATTCATACATTTCCATACATTTCCCTTAAGTAACTGACACTGAAAATACTGAAAAAAATATGAATAATTTTATATGGAACACAGTGAAGTTGAAGTCCTGGCAGTTATCTGGTTAACAAATTAGATCATTGGGACAAGAAAATTCTATCTGGCGGTTTGAAATACCTGGTATGGCTGTCCACATTCATCAAATTAATAGGATAATTGCAAGTTCTCTACCCTACTTTGTCTGTATCAACAGAGCCTGACACACAAAAGTTTTTGCCCAAATGATATAAATTTAGTCACTTGCAAACATTCCTGGTCACTAACCTAGAAAGACTGTTGAGGATAGTTGGAAATGTTCCCAGAAATTCAGTTCCAGTATAGAACAGCACAAGAAGTATAATTGTGGTATTGCCTCTTTATGAAATCCACTACTGACGTTTTAATCCATGGAAAATTCTGTATCTACTTACAGATATTTCTGGAAAGATATCATGTCAAATGAGCAGAGCATTAAATAGGCATATCGTTTTCCATAACCCTTCCCTAATGTTAATTTAAGAAAAATCCAATTAATACTAAGTGTGGGGAAGACTACAAGTAGGAGCTTAGACTAGAGGCTTTATTTTTAGCAACAGCACTTTTGGAGTTAGATAGAGGTGGTAGTAGCTGAACAAAATCCTCTTAAGTTTGTATAACACGTTTTTAAAAGCCACTAATGTGTTAATAGCTTTTTTTCTGTACGATACTACACTGATGGACAAATGTCTTTATACATTTGTCAAAACCTTTAGAATATACAAGAGTGAACCCTTGTGTAAACTATGAACTTTGGGTGATAATGTCATGTCAGTGTAGGTTCATGGATTGTAACACATGCACCTCTGTGGTGTGTCCTGTCAATATGAGGGAGATTGTATCCATGTGGACAGAGGTTATGAGAACTCCTTGTGCTTTGCACTCAATTTTGCTGTGAAGTTAATACTCCTTTGAGAAAATAAAATTTATTATCTTAAAAAAATCTGAGCAATACAAGGGCTGTCCAGAGAGTATCCAGCCATGTTATGTGAAAAATAGAGGCATTTATAGCTGGAATTTTTCCGGACAACCCTCATATACTATTTTAAAAAGCATATCTATTAATCTATACTTTTATATTCAGGAATGAATAGTGTTTAAATACTTATAGATATTAGGTAACTTCTTTTCTCTAAGATTGTCAGAGGCCTTTGTGTGCATATTCCCCCTGTTATTCATTTAAATTACTTAGTGAGTTTGAAAGGTGGGCCCCAGCAGTGCGGAGTGTCTACCATTTCAAGCCGTGGTGGAGAATCCAGGACCAACTTCTCTCCGAGTTCTGTCTTATATAGATGTTTTTCTCTGAACACTTCTAATTTGCTTTTTTCTGATTTCACTCAGAGTGTAGTGGCCGTGGGCTCCCATTTCCCACTTCTGTTTATCCATTGGGAATATCAGCTACTTTGTGAATTGCCTGGGGCCATCTTGAATCCCATCTAACCAATTAAGTCAAAATTGGGGAGACAGTCATGCTGCCTAAAAAATATGGAATATGTTCCAAATTCAGAGTACTTAGTAATTCATTTTAAATTAGTTGCACCTAGTCATAGACTCTCCTTCCTTAGAAAAATCAAAGAGATGACTTTATATTGTTTTAAAATATAATAATATTTGAGGGGGGGAAGCTAGGATGGCTCAGCAAGCTAAGCACTTGCTTTGTAGCCCCAAGGACTGAGATCAAATCCCGGCCCCAGCCTGTGCAGATTCATATGCTGAACTGGGGTACTTCCCATGCAGGAAGCCCCCAGTTCAGTCCCCCACACCCTGATTCAGCCCCCTACACCCTGATTCAGCCCCTGGCTCAAGGGGGTGTGCCTCCCATGCAGGAGGCCCCCAGCCTAGTTTCCACCCTGTGTGGCCCCTACCCACCTGATTGGAACAAAACCATGTTGAAAACTGATGACGTACAACTGTGGAGAATGCTCTGAGCCCTACCCCCTCGCTCTGTCTCTGTCAAAAACAATAAAATAAATCTTAAAAATGATAATATTTTGGGAGATAGTGTTTGGTAAATAGTGTCTACCTCTTCTCCCCAATAGTATATATTATATATGTTATACACACATACACACATATATTCGTACATACATGCATACATATTATCTATATATAGATATTATCTACATATTACTTTTCGAAGTTGAATTGAATTATGGTAGCAATGTGTAGTATGACGTTCACTCAAAAGATGGCATTAATCAAATGAATGCTAGCATCCCTGTGTGACAGGCAGGACAGTCAAAGAAAATGGCAGAAGCATGGTTGTCATTGGAGGAACACAAGACCGTTTTGAAGTAGTTTTGAAATTCAAGAACGTTGTGGAATTACAACAGTGGAGGCACGAGTATGCAACAGAACCTCCAACACGCCTAACGGTTGCCTGCATTGATGATAAGTTTGAGACACATGGTAAATTAAAATGGTAAATTAAAATGGCACATGCAGTGATGCAAGTGTGGACACTTTGATCAGTGTTGTTCAAACAGTAGTTTGCTATAATCAGAAGTATATGGGCATTGACGGTAAGCACTTTGAGTATCTCTTGTAATTGCAGAAGTCAAACGTGACTTATATTCATCTTTTGTTATCAGGATATATTGAGTATTACAATTTTAATAGTTTTTTTCTGTTCTTGAAATGTGCATATATTTTTGGTGCCCTCTGTAATATATAAACAATATATATAAAATGCATGCTAGACTTCCAGAAAGACTACTTGAAAAATAATGGCTACTGTGAATCAGATATAACTGCTTTTTGTTGCTGTAAAAAATTGTCCTTTTCAGACAGATAACAGCATCATGTGGAAATATTTATTACTGCCCTAAGAACTGCATGAAACGCAGTGGTGAAATTCCAATTCCATTTAAAAAATTAATACTGTCATCTATTCAGAATACTAATGGTTTTAATGAAGACATAGCAACTTGCAAGCAAGTAATTAGTTTTGCTCATGAAAGGATAAATAGAATTCTAATTAACAAATCACTAACATCACTAATTTTTCTTATAGCTTTTAGGTTTTAACCTGGACAAGTGGCCGATTTTACATGTAGTTTGAAGAATTTATTTGTTGCTCTCTAGTTATCCAGAGTAATTGTAACTCCAAACTTTATGCAATATGGTGTATGTGTATTTTGAATTAATGGAGTTGTAAGCATGAATGATGAGCATTCCTTAATTCTAGCTTTGAACACCATATCCAAAGCACCTGGGATAGTTCTTTTGGCCTTATGAGGGCTGGGTAATTACATTGCTGTATGTGAACTACTTAGGCCATATCTAAGTTGTTGTTTTTTTATAGACTTATTAATTTGTTTAGAATTTGAGCTACCTTTATTACTTAAATGAATCATTTTATAGATGATCTCATCTTTCATCCCATAGTCTGTCATGAAAATGACCAAAGCCTCAAACTTAACCCATGCCATAGCAGCACTGTTGACATTGAGGCTGGATTATTCTTTTCTATGGGGGCTGCCCTGTGCATTATAGGATGTATAGGAGTGTCCCTGGCCTCTACCCATAGGTAACAGTAGCACCCCTAAGCCATGATAATCAAAAGGGGTAGGGGGCAGATTGTCCTCAATTGAAAACCACTTCTATAGAAGATGTGGGTTATGTTGTATAGCCATCATGTTGTTGTTAAATAGAAAGAGCAAAGCTATGGTCAAGCAATTGAAAAAACAAAATCGAAACAAACCTTTAGTCCAAAAAGGTCTAAGGAAATGCTAATAACCATCTAAATAATGGAATTGGTAATTAAACTGTGTGTTTAATGTAGTTGGCATTACAGAAACCCTCGTTAAGTCAGTTTCACTCCTTAAAGAATGTTTCACTGAAAAACAGTCTTTAGCGACTGCTAATGAATAAAATAGAAAGAGAAGTTCTGCAGAAAATAGCAGATACAGGAAGCTTCCTCAGCTTTCCTAAAAATTCAGATCCACAACTCCTTTCTTTCAACAGTCTGACAGAGTGAAAATAGATCATTTAAAAAGGTACAGTTTACAATCTACATAAAGGTTGCAATGTACAGGTTTTAAGAAAATACATAAATTTCTGGAACCACTAATACAGATGAATTATTACAAATGCAGTTTCATTGCCTGGAAATGGGATGCAGTGGGGGTATTATAAAATGTAGATTTTAGATAGTAGATGATGTTGAGTATTTTCCTGTCATGTATCTGAAGAGCTTTGTTCCCAAAATTATACTGAATGGTGTTAATAGCTGTGCTGCAGTTCAGCATATGGGTTTGCACAGGTCGGGGCCGGGATTCGATCCCTGGACCTTGTGGTTGCAAGGTGAGCACTCAAATATCCCCTTGTGTGGCAGTTTTTAATATTATTCCATAATAGGTACTCCCCCATGTAATCTAAAATAACTTAAATGTTAGCCACATAAAAACATATTTCAGGAGAAAAATAATTTGTAGACACATAGTAAATAAATATGTACATATGAGTAGTTAAAGAACATGGTACATACATATTTACATGCATGTACATATACACATGATGCTCTACAAATTTTCTATTTATTTGTTGATTATACTGTTTTCTTCTGCCCACTCCATTGCTTTTCACTTATCTAATATTTAAGTTAGTCTCTGCATTTACATATATAGTGATAAAAATAATGTCTATATATCATTTTCCATATTAAAGACTTTTTCACAGGCTAATTTAGGGCACTTTGAGACTGATTTTTTCCACTACTTTCTGCCTATCATTCTTTCCAATTAATAATGGAAACAGACAAATGAAATTACTATGGGGGAAGTACCATAGTTTCCAGAATGCAGCATAGGGTTTATATATTTAGTGCTTTACAATTTACAGATGCTTTTGTATAGCTCATTTGAATCTGAAATAATTGAATGAAGAAAGTATAATTCTTAATTTCAGAACCAGGACTCCTACCTGACTGAGTCTTCGTATTTCAAACCCACTCCATGATGGGATTGCACCTAAATTCTGTCCTGTTCGGCTATATGTAAAGGGAACAAGAGGCCCCAAATTACTCACAACCCACATGGGAGGAAGGGAGGCATGAATTACACTCTGCCAATCCAGTTGGCTTTCATTAGCATGCTGGTGTAGATTTGGAGGTGATTCCGAGAGTACAGTGTTCGCTAGCAGCTTGACATCAGCATGAAAAAATTAACCAGCTTGATGTGGAGCAGCAAGGAGGGCGTAGGCCACCTGCTGAGACCCGACATGTCCACTTGGTACCAAGAAGCTTTTATCTAACATCTCATAAAATGAACTTCTTTTCTAATTATTTAAACTAAAGTGGCTGAAGAAAATTTGGTTCCTCTAGAACAGGCCAATGAGAGTGTGACCTGGTTTATGAAAGCTTTTGTCCAATGCCCCTGGGGGGTCAGTTATTTGCATGGACAGAAATTGATTTGGAAATGAAAGCACATGGAATAAATGTTACTGCAGATAAAGAAAGGGTAAGATATCTGAAATGCTTTTGGTCCTCACCCTATTGCATGGAATTTATTTACGTAATTGTTTATTTAATGTTACCTAGCAACTTGTATATGCTAAGCATATGTTGAGTGCTGGGAATGGAAAAGTAAATAGGAAGGTCCTTGCCTTCAAAGACCTTGTAGTCCAGTGTAGGAGAGAGGCAGCAAAATATTGACAGTACAAGGACAGTATAGGTTGTAGTAAGCACCAGATGCTGTGAAGAACTTACAGAGGCACAGAGAAGGGTCCCTAAATCATCAGTGGTGTCAGGCAAGGTTTACCTTCTGGTGGGAAGATTCTCCTTTTCTGGACGGTTTTAGTTTGTTCCTGTTGTTCAACCATAATTAGTAATACTGTACTCCCTTTCACACTCTGAAGTGTTCCAGGTTGGTTGATATATTCAGTGATCAACTTATCACTAGGAAATTGGGAGGAGAATAGGAGTTGAAGGTAGAAAGGTTTTTCAGGAGGAGATAATGGGAAAGAATAAAGGCAGGGGTTTGGGGATCTTTAGACCAGTAAGTAAGGATGAAATGCAGAGTGACAAGAGATGCAGACAGGAGTGATGTTAAAAATATTTACCCTTTGGCATGGCACTGGCCATTTGGTTTGCTTTTTGCTTGGTCCTCTTCTTTGGCAAGGATCTTGTTTCCTAGCAGATCTTCTCTTATTAGGTACTTTTCTGCCATCAGACAGACCTGGAATTGAGGTGCTGCTCTACTCCTTCCAAGTGATTTACTGGTAATACTTTAAGCCTCAGTATCCATATTGGTAAAAGGACATGAATATTGCTTGCCTCGCAGGGTTGTTGTAAGGATTAAATTGAGTCAATGTGTGTTTGTACCTGGCACACAGTAAATATTTAGTAAATGTTAGTTGCTATCACTAAGAATGGGGCCTAGCACACAGTCGATGCAAAGTGAGCATTTGTTGAATGAATGAATGAATGAATGAATGAATGAATGAATTTTTACCGTATTTTAATCTTGGAAAGTGTTGATTACCATTGAATTTTGATGTACCAGCAAGACCAGGCTAGATGATTCACCTCTGATAGTACCATGTGGTGATATTTTCTTTTTCAATTTTTCAGCAGCATACCATTATATGTTGCCATTCCAGAAAGTAAAACAGAGGAAACCAAGTTGGCCCCCACCATGCAGTATATATAAGGCTTCGAATGGAAGCAGACATGCTGTTTCCAGCATCAAGACTTCCATTTTCAGGGAAAGCTGGGATGGTTCGTGGGTTAAACGCTTGCTTTGCAGCCCCAGGGTCTGAGGATCGAATCCTGGCCCTGGCCTGTGTGAACCCATATGCTGAACTGGAGAGTAGCCCCCTGTTCAGTTCTCGCTGGGGTGAGCTTTCCATGTGGGAGGCCCCTGGTTCGGCCCCAGCTCATGGGGGCATGCCTCCCATTTGGGAGGCTGCTGCCTGGTTCCTGTCCTGCAACCCCCACGCCCCTTGCCCACCTGCATGAAATGAAAGAAACTTTGTCAAAAACTGATGATATACTTTTAGCTTCGACATGTTTCTGGAAACGTATGCTGCTATGAAAAGGACATTATCACAAGGAAAGATGAAGCGTTTGTGAGTATACTACCACCACCACCACCCCCCCACCAACACACACACACACAATTTAAGTATAAGTGAGAGAATGATCTAGGGAGAGTCATTAGAACTACTATAAATAAGAAGACAATAAAAAATAAACTTTTGTCTTGAAACTATATAAATGTGTTTAATGACTTTGGGAAGAATAGAACATCTTATGCGTAAAACAAGGAAAATTATGCCATAGTCATCATAAAAATGTGGCTAAGGAGAGAAAATCATATAAAATCATAGTTAAATATGAAAGAATACTAGGCAAAAATAGACATAACTATATAGTATTTGAAGATGTTAAAGAAAAGTTAAAAATTATACTTCTTTTGATATAACAAATGGATTGAGTGACTTTTTACATTTCTTAAAATGAAAGATATGTGCTAACAGAGCTTTGCTTCCCTGCACAAACCTGTGCTGAATGACTTGAAGGACTTTTTTTTTCCTGCTATTTAATCCAGTTCTTTAAAATGTCATTATGATTTTATTTAGACATGAAAGTGTCTGGAACATGAAAAAAATAATTGTCAAATATGATCTTAAAAAGGTAATGGAGTAAATCTAGACTGAACCTTTTGTGTTTCTGAATGGTCAGGTTTGTCCCGAATATAACAAAATACATTTCAACACCTGTCCAACCATTGGGAGATTTTAATTACCAAAAGTTTACTCCTGTAACATTATTGATATATTTAGTCACAGTGTTATTTTCTGAGTCATAATAATAGGGAAGTGAGAGTCTCCATCTTAATAACTCTATACCTTCTGGTTTGCATTTTTATTTGGTACTACCACTTTTAATCTCAAAAATTATTAAAAAATTGTTTGTACTCAAATTAAAAAAAAAAAATTTATTCCACTCAGTTGTCACCTAACTAGTCTAAGTATAACTTCTCTGTTAATCTTTTAGTTTAATTTAATTTAATTTAATTTTTTATTTATTTTTGACAGAGAGAGAGAGAGATACAGAGACAGAGACAGAGACAGAGACAGAGAGAGAACTGAACTGGGGGCGCTCTCCAGTCCAGCATATGGGTCCGCACGGGCCGGGGCCGGGATTTGTTCCCCGGTCCCCGGCGCTGCAAAGTGAGCGCTTAACCCACTGAGCCATCCCGGCTTCCCCACTGTTAATCTTTTTTATACATCTGTCATTCAAGTCTCATAACCTTTTCAGTGCTCTAAACTTCTGAAGCTAGTTAGTCTCTCTCATTTTTCTTGTTTTGAGGTTCCCTGAACAGAATATGCTCTTCCAGACCAGACATGGGTAGAAAAATATTCTCACCTTTTTCTTTACATTGTCAGATACTAAAAAATGTTCACTGTGCTTAGGAGGGAATACTAGCAAGAAAAGATTCAACCCCCCAAAGTAATGCCTTTCATACTTTTCATTCCACATCTAGGTAGGCTTTAGGTACCCTGGTAAATGAGGTGAGAGCTGATATGATGTGGAAATAAATAAGCTTAGGTAAGGACTACCAGCAAACTTGAACATATTTCTCAAATTGTTCCTTTACTAGATGGATTCAGAAAAATTTGTCTAAAATATGACAAGTCAGAAGAATGTTCTAGACCAGTTATTTGAAACTACACTAAATTTCAACTATACAGCTTAGTTCTGTGGCTTTACGTTTTATAAAACCTCATATTACTTGGGAATTCACTTCAAAAACAAAGCTCCTATGTAGAATCAGAAATCATTGCTCCTGGTTTTCTGATATCAGACGCCTTGTGGAGGCCTTTTAGTAAAAAACAGAGGCATGTGTCATACATTTTTTGATTTGGTTAAACTTATTTCCATTAAATTCACCAGAGTGATACTTAAGTTTTTATCCACACATTGCTTTCTTTTCTTTTTTTAATATTTATTTTATTGTTTTTGAGAGGAGAAAGAGAAGGGGGGAGGGCCCAGAGCAGTTTCTGTAGCTGTACATCATTAGTTGTGACATAGTTTCATTCCACACAGGTAGAAGTGGGGCCACGCAGGGCAGGAACCAAACTAGGGGCCTCCAACCTGGGAGGTGAGAACCTTTACCACCATCCCAGCGGTTACCAGTTACGCTGCAGTTCAGCATATAGGTTTACACAGGATGGGGCCAGGATTTGATTCCTGGACCTCATGGATGCAAGGCAAGCACTCAAACTGCGGAGCTATCCCGGCATCCCCAATTCTTTTTTTTTCTGAAATAATGCATAATAAAAATAAATTGCTTTGTGTTGAAAGTTTGTAGTTAATGAAGGTTTCCAGAAACTTGCTTTTTTTTTTGTTTTCTTGAAACTGAAGTGATGTTTTCATGATAAAGGAAAATCCTAGTTTTTCTGTTTATTACTCTATCATAAGCTTATCTCTGTTTTTGCAAAGGAATTTAAAATAGAATTAATGATTGTGGCGAATAATATAATGAAAGCAGAACAGAGACAGGTCGAGACTCGGTAGCACTGCAGTTAAGGGCATGATTAGGTACTGTGTTCTGTGGTGTGCGCTCTTATGCAGCGGAAACCAGATCCTGGTGAAAAAGAAAAAGGAGTCTTTATTTTAAAGCTACATGATTTTTAAACACCCAAAGAAAAATAATCCTGCTGCCCTTTACCAAACCAGACGAATCTCAGGCTGTGCCCAGAGTGCTTGGAAAACAATTTTTCCATGGATGAGGGAGAGTCAGGGAGAGGGAAGTAGCTCATGCATTATTAGATTTAGTGTGCACTTTATTTCTGTTATTATTACATTGTAATATATAATGAAAGAATTATACGGCTCCCCATAATGCAGAATCAGTGGGACCCCTGAGCTTGGGTTTTGATATGAGTCTGCAAGCAATTGCTTTTTATGGTCTCTGTGCAGTCAAACTTCTTTGCTGCTGTTAATCTGTATTTGCAGCCACACCCCAGTGCTAGCGTCACCGCCTCAGCTCCACCTCAGATCCTCAGGCATTAGATTGTCACGAGGAGCATGCAACTGAGATTACTCACATGCACAGTTCATGATAGTGTTCACACTCTTCTGAGCATCTAATGCCATGGCTGATCTGACAGGAGGCGGAGCTCATGAGGTAATTCAAGTGATGGGGATAAATACAGATGAAGCTTCAATTGCACCTGCTACTCACCTCCTGTTATGTGACCTGGTTCCTAACAGGCCAGGGACCAGTAGCAGTCCATAGACCAGGATTTGGGGACCCCTGCCTTAATATATTTAATACAACTAGAACGTGCCTGCAACACTTAAAACTGGTTTGAACCATATAACATCATTATATTAAGTGTGGAGCCTATAAAGTGACGACTTAAAAGAATACAATGTTAATTTGAGTTAATAAGTTTGGTATATATGTTTAAAAAAACAAACACGAACATTGAATTGCAGCCTTACCCTTAGCAGCAGGGAGAAAATGCTCTTATAACTCTTTGAGTCATGCCATGGAGTCTGGGGGTAGGACAGCATTTATGAGTACAGATTTAAGATATATATGAAGGCTGTCCAGCAAGTATCCAGCCTCAAAATATGAGAAATAGAGGTATTTATGACTGGAATATTCCTGGACAGCCCTCATACAGATAATAGCATTATTGAAAATTTTAGTTCTCAAAATTAACAAAGGAAATGTGATACACTATTCTTCCCCAAATAAATACAGGCTCTGACAAGAACACTGCCCCTTTTTTAAGCTTCCATGTGATATTAGGTTATAGCATGACATGCTTATGATGTTGTAATAAAAACTTGCTATAGATCACCAGCTCATGAAAAGGGGGCGTTAGTTCTGCTGTACCCTAGCGGGACACTATCACAAAAATGAGAATATCAATTCAGTTCAAACTCAGTGCAGCTTCTGAGTTGTATGTAAAATCTAGTTGTGGATAGTGTGGTATTCTCTCTCTCCTCTTCCAGTGGCCAACCCGCCGAGCTATGCGCAGATCATATATTGCCTCTCCACACCGTTCAGATCTGCAGCAGAATGTTTACCACTCAAGTTCAAGTGACAGAAGCCCGACCAAGAGGGGTTTTTCTCTTTTCTTGTTCAGCTCTGTGTGCTCCCAAGTTGTAACGCACATCTATTCAAAGCATTAATAGGAGCAGAGTAAGTCTGCCTTCTGCTCCTTGGGTGTAAATAGCCTGCGCAGCTGGTCTCCTCTCCTTGCAGTGAGAGTCACTTTTCGGGCCACTGTGCTCAGCGCCAGTGTCGTTCAGCCGGGCTGGGCATGGCAGCAGACTGCCTTAGACTATCTTATGTCAACGTGTTCAGCCTTGAAGCTGGAAGGCAAATAAGCACGTATTCTCCAGTGTTTCCGAGCTTTTCCCTTGAGAATGGGAGGCTGTGTTGGAAGTGTAGGAGAGCCTTGCTCAGGTTTTATTGGATCCATGTTACTATGCATATGAATAGCCATGATAATAGCTACACATTCTCACCCTTCACATTACTGTCAGAGCTTTCAGAATGCCTTGCTGTCCGTGAAACAGTATAAGTCCTTGACTTCCTTCCTCAAACTTAAGTTGTTTCTTTCATTACAAAACAAACAAACAAACAAACAAAAAAGATGACTTGTAGGCTTATATTGGACCAAGCAATGCAAAAAGAATATTTTATTTGGGGATATTACTCTTTCTTATAATGATTTATTATAATGCATCTTCTAAGAAATGTCAAATTAGCTCCTTGTTAGAAACATTTCCATATTTAGCTTTTTTTTTTTTTTAATCTAAGTATCGAATATTTCTTCAGAAAACATCCAGAAATGTAAGGTTTCTCTTCTTGGGGCTGCACAATGTGGTACTGTTTCTCGAATTCCATGAAGTTTCCCCTGCCCCACCCTTCTCTCGCAGCAGTTTTCTGGTTTTCTTCTAAAGGTTTCCCTAAAAAGATCCCGTTTCTTGTACCAGCGCTAATGATTGATTTACCCTTCACATTCTATCTTTGATTTTTCTTGTTTTCGTGGTTTCGGTAGCCTAATATTGCTCATTTTTGCTCATCATTCACTATGTTCAGACAGTGTTGGATGTCTGCTTTCAGTTTTTAAGTAGAAGAAATAATAACTACCTAGTTTGAAAGCTCTTTGGAATTATGGGTTTGGTTAATATCCTTTAAAAACAATTTCAAAAAACTGTAGTAGAAGATTATAAATGACTTTTTATGTGATTGTGTCCCTGGTGCTTTGAAATAAAAACACAATAAAGAGTGTAAAAACACTTGGTCAGAAAAGCTAATCCTGAGCTGATAACATTTACATTTAGATTTAAATAAGTCACCCTATTTATTCTTTCAAGCTTTGCTTCAGGTTTTAAGTGGAGACTATGTGGAAATTAAAAGTTCTAATATGCTTAGATACATTTTATAATGCCTGAAGTCAGTTGACTTCTAAGAATAGTAACTGTGATAAACACAAAGAGTAAGGAAATGCAATTAGTAATCTTTAATAAAACAATGTATTGCAACAGTTATTAATAAAGGTCATCTAATATATGGTTCAGGTGAAGTGAAGTGGGGTCATTGGTACAATAATGCAAATGCTGTGGGGTATGTAAACAAGCCATATACAAATAGTCATAGAGTCTGACACCCCACTTTTTATAAGTGGTGGATTATAAAGCAGTACAGTGATCCCTCGTTTTTCGCGGTTAATGGGGACCAGAACCTTCTGTGAAAGCTGAAAAACCACGAGGTAGGATTTGCCCCTAGGAATGTTCGTGTATGCGGGTACAAGAATGTTTTAAATATGTAAACAGTATTCATACTTTACTCATTTAAGACAAAAATTACAACAGTATACGTATTTACTTAAACGTGTCAGTGCTAATTAATAAGGTTAATGACAAAACCTTGTACAGTAATAAACATGAATCAACATTGCTTTCTGAGAGAGGCGAAGAGTCTTGTGTGGGTGGCGGAGGAGAGGCTCTCACGTGACTCGTAGAAGCTTTAGGCTCACTCGGAGCCTCTTCTGCTGGAGGCGCTGACGGGAGAGCCGGGGGGCTTTACCTTGGAGAGAAACATGGTGATGGGTCGTTGTTGTCTTTGTTTTTTCTTTTCCTTCAAAATTCCCCTGCACAAGGACATAACCCCGTCAACGCGATGGCTGAACTCGACAGCTCGAACCCTATTGTCGTCAACGTCTTGTGCAAATTGTTGCATCGCTCTTGCCATGTTGCACAATTGTTGCAGATTCTCCAGGGTAAGGCCACGCTTTTCAGTTTCTTCTTCGTCTTCCTCTTCGTTTTCAGTGAGGGAGGGGTAGCCTCCCTCACTGATGAGGTTAGGAAACTTTTCCTCCACGTAACGACAAGCAGCATCGTTGTC
>PVKE010030860.1:0-19380 GCA_004027555.1 Craseonycteris thonglongyai
TTTCACTACTCAGGTCAAAGAGGTCACTTCAGAATGTTCAGTCTTTGTACTGTCATCCATAGAAAAATGCTGGCTAGCTGAAAAATGTCACCTAAGCTTAATGTTTTGCAGGATGTGATTACAATTATCAACCACAGTAAAGTACATGCCGTTAACTCACATCTGTTCGCACAGCTCAGTAGGGAGAGAGGTGCAGAGCACACACGTCCTCTCATATACACAGAAATTAGATGGATTCTAAAGGTAGATCACTGGCCAGAGTCTTTGAGTTGCGAGAGGTGCTCCAAAGATTTCTTTTAGAAAAACAGTTACTACTGGCAGCACATTTCAGTGACATTGAACGAATAGTTTGCAAAAGTTGCTTACTTGTGTGACATATTCAACCTGCTCAACAAACTCAATCTGTCACTTGAGGGGAGAATGACAACTGTGTTCAAGTCGGCAGATAAAGTAGCTGCATTCAAAGCCAAACTGGAATTATGGGGGCAACTAGTGAACATTAGGATTTTTGACATTTCAAGCAAGCAGAGATTTTGAAAGAGTCTGAGTCTGGGCCTTTTTTTCTCCCAGCTGGTGCGTGATCACCTATTTCAGCTTTCAGAAGTGTTTGAGCATTACTTCCTAACCACAAAAGACCACGAACTGGCAAGGAAATGATCCCTGACCCATTTGTGAATAAGCCAGGTGAATTGACTTTGTCCATTCTAGAAGAGGATCGATTGCTTGAGATCCCAAATGATGGTGGCTTTAAAAGTGTGCTTGAGACAACTTCAAATGTCTATGCGTTTTGGATTAAAGTGATGGTAGAATATCCTGAGGTGGTCACAAAGCACTGAAAATCCTGCTTTCATTTCTAACAGCTTATCTTTGTGAAGCAGGGTTTTCTTTAGTGGCAGCAACCAAGATGAGATTATGACATAGACTGGACGTAAGCAACATACTTTGGGTGTCACTGACTCTCATCACCCCCAAATGGAACCATCTATAATAGTTTCAGGAAAACCAGCTCTGCATTATGGTGAGCTGTATAATTACTTCATTATGTATTACAATATAATAATAATAGAAATAAAATGCACAATACATCTAATGTGCTTGAACTGTTCCAAAACCACCCCCACCCCACCCCACCTCCAGTTTGTGGAAAAAAATGTCTTCCACGAAACATGTCCCTGGTGCCAAAAAGGTTGGGGACCACTGTCTTAAATGATGACATTTGAAGTAGGTGGGTTTGAGTAAAAAGAAGAGAATGGTTGAGTTGTTTTTAGTACATTAGGCAAGGATAGTGTGCAATTTAATCTTAATTGTTATTACTATTTGCTTATTTAACAAACATTTCTCAAGTTCATATTAACTGGAGGATTTGTGATAGTGAAATGCTGTTTACATTTTATATACTCTGTAATGAATTCTAGAACAGTAGAAGTACTTTGTAATTTGTAAGTATGACTTGGTGGCAAGTTATGAAATGAATTCTTCACTAAAATATAGAACTTGCTAAAATATAAGGTACTACTTAAAGATGGCTGGCTTGTTCAGAGAAATTTAAATTAAAGGAAAACTGAATGGAAACTTCTACCATGTTTGAGGGCTGTCTGGAAAGTATCCAGCCATGTAATATGAAAAATAACGGCTTTTATGGCTGAATTTTTTTCTAGATAGCCCTTGTATTTTAGGTAAGTCAAGATATTTCTCAAATTGGTTATCAACTAATTTTTGACATCTAATTGTGTATTCAACCGCCATATTGCTAACTGTTATTAAACATGGACTTCCAGAAGCATAACTGCTATCCCTAAGTAAATAAAACTTTATTTTATATGCTACACAGTATTTATTATATTCTGTCACCAAAAAACAAAACGTATTTCTTGTTTTATTGTCATGCTCTTTTGGGACAGTGGGTATTTTTTGATGAATACAGGGATGATTATAAATATAATTCAGACATGCTCTTTTATGGGCCCTTGTATTAATAAAGGTATCTACGAAGCAAGCATCAAGTACTTTTCCTTGTGCTTTTGCCTCTAGCTTTTTATTTCATCTTTACATTCAACTGGTGAATCCTCACCGCTTGTGCTTGTCCCTGTTTTAGTGAAGCACAGAGAGGCTCTACTGCAGATCTGAGGACTAGTGTTAGGGATTTCCTGACTGATGGGCCGTGCACTTCACACTACGGCCTGCTGCCCCTCGGGAAATATTGTTCTCAAATACTCACTATGGCAAATGCATTGGTTGCGGAAGTGCAATTTAGTTTATTATGATAACAGGGGTCACTTCATTAGTCGGGATCATTTTGAGAGAAGACCTTGGTGGCATTGCAATCAGTGTGCTTGAACGGCGGCACTGACACATTCCAGTTTCATTGGTCATTGCTGTTTCAAAAGGTTAGATATTTATTTAGAACAACAGAATGTGAAAAATCCAGTCCAATTTATAATTTTAGATTCTAGGAACCTTAACCTACTAAGAGAAAGTGGTTTAATGTGTTAATAAATTAGAATACATTTACCGTAAGTCCTCTCACTAAGTAATTCATAGAGATACATTTAAAACTACCGTAACTGTGATTTATAAAAATGCCTGTTCTTTTCAAGTTTGGAAAGTAAAAATGCTTAAAGTGAAACTACTTCGTATTTTCAAAATGTACAGAAAGTGGACATAGTAATGATGTCCATGTTGAAGAAAGATGAGTTCTATGACCGATACTATTCATTGGAGGCTTGGGACCCATGAAGGTATTTTAAGCTTTGAATGTGCCCATCAGGGCAACTTGACTGCCTACAATCTGTGTTCTCCTCATGCCGCAGACTTGCATTAAAAGAACTGTGAATTTAAATTTGCAATGTATTTGCCAACCCTTTTCTATTAAAAAATGGATTTATGAGTTGAAACCTGCAAATGCTGCGGAAATCCACTTCATCTGTAGTTGCCAGTTGTGCCTGTTTTTAATTTTCAGCAATTGCATTTGTGGCCTGCACTTGTTTTGCTTTACTTTTTGAGAACCAGTGCTCCAAAGAAAGAAAAAATAAACCCACTTTTGTTCCTAGTTTATTTGCAAACCAGGTCAGACGCCCTTGATTAGCTCTCAGTTGGAGGATAATTTGAACCCTGACAGATTGAACCCAAACAGCAGGGTTTCTCTCGTCTGGCCAACAGATAGAAAAAAATAAAATAAAAGCTAATTCCAGTTCACAAGCCGTACAACGGGACCGAATAAATGTGCAACTGTTAATGAATAGCTATTTCAAATATTTACAAAAGACCCAAGAAAAAAAGAAAAGATTAGCATCTTAGGCAGCTGTTCTAAGGGAAACCTATTAAAAATAAACATGATAAATGATGCTTGAGAGCTAATATATCTGTCAAATATCAAATACACCCAAAGAAAAAACACTATTTCAGAAAAGAGCTATAAAGACTTTTAGGCATGGCTATTTTACTTTGTGGTTTACACCAGAATTTTGTTCTTATTCTTTTTTAAAATTTATATTTTTCAACTCCTCAGTATTCGTATGGACATTGTTTTATAGATTGTAAGGCCATCAGCTTGGGCAAGTGAATGGGATTATTTGAGTATCCATTGTGATTAAAGTGGTTAGAAGCTTTAAAAATTCACCTATATACATTTGAATGAAGACATGTGTTAATTGTTATTTTATGGGATTGCAGATGATAATAATGGTTGGAATATGGCAGTGATGATATTTTAGCATTATGGCAATGGAATTAGGAAATGCTACATAAAAATGGAAATTATAACTGAGGCAGTGAGGTGTTGGTTCCCAGCACTGTTTGCAAGTACAGTTACTGTTGCCTGCATGTGCTTGACAGTGTTTCTACAAGTCATCCTAGTCTCTCCATGCAAAATACCCTGTTTTGCTCTAAGCTAAAATTAAAGCAGCCTGTATTTGCCATGTATTAGTGACTTAAAAAATAGGCCTGTGGCATTTAAGGCTTATCATTTGTGTTTTTAACTATTTCTGGATACCTTGGAAAGAAGCAATATGAACTTTCTGAGGCTTGAATTTGTATTTGAATCGCTGTATTCTGAGGCCCACATAGGGGATCAAGTCCTATCTGAGAGTGAGTTCAGCCAGCAGCTCAGCGTTTATGTCTCAGTGTCTTTCTTGTGTCCAAGATGTCACCTAAAGGAAAGTCCTTAGTGCTATAACCTTTGTGAAGTTGGAGGTTGGTGGCTAATCGGGCTCTACTGTATTAATAATGGAATCTTTAAAAAGTTTAAAAACAGTTATTTTGATTGGAGGTCATTTCTAATTTATAAAAGCGTGACTCTCTACCACAAGTGTGGGTCATTTGTTAACGTTCAAAAAACATGTTCATGCTGGAAGTGTACTGTTTGTAAGGAGTGATGTCTGTGGTGCAAATATAGCGCAGCTGGGCCCACTCTATATTTTCAGGCTGCTTTCAGATCTAGTGCAGGAGCGGTAGCCCTGCTCAGCCCCTTCTGGAGAGGACAGGCTAACAGAGAATCTAGGACTGCACGATCCCATCGCAGCCTGTTTCTCTCACTGCACACCCCATTCCTGTCAAGGAGTGCACTTTGTTTCAGTCTTTATTGATCCATTTTCCCTATTCCCACCCAAACTGGCATAATTGAATGCTGCCTAATTACCGAATTACCTATCACCTAGAATAGCCCTTAATCACTATTAATGCATTTCTCCCCCCCTGTGGTAAAGGTGATAAAACAGAAGGGAAATGACTAAAAAACATTAACCTGATGTATAGAGGAGTTATGAATGATTAGTAAAGAGAGGAGAAGCACAGGTAGCCAAATTAGTCTTTTCTTTTGAGCCACATGTTGCTTCTGTATAATAAACAATGTTATTCTTATATTTGTTTAATTCCTTGAAATACACATATGTACATGTACGCACATATGAGGAGAATTATGATTTATACATATATTTATAAGAAGGACTGTATCAACACTTGTTATTTTTAATATTGACTTTCCTATTTCCACTGTGTTCAGTGAGTACCAGAGATCACCCCCATTCTAAATGTGGTTTTAGTGAAATCTGAAAGCATCTGTTCTTATTTACAAAATACTTTGGTTCAGACTCCGTCGATACAGCTAAAGTTTCATGCTGTTCTGCAGTTAGATTAAATCCTTAAACTTAGACTCTCTTTGTACTTATTGTATAATTTACACACTGGGTTGGTACATTCTCTTCAAGACAGTTTGTCTTGCGCCTCCAGCTGCTCCCCAATAGCCATTGTGCTGAATAAGCACTTATTTCAGTATGTCCTTGATACAATTAATGCAAGCATCTGCAGAAGCGGGGCGGCAGCAGCAGCTGCACTGCCTTATGGAAGCCAACTTCTGCTTACCATTGTGATAAAAGAAATAGTTCTGAGCTGGAAGCTAATGTTGGCTTATTTTTAGCATAAAAAGAGTTGCACCTGCCAGGGCTAGCGGAGGACTGAGGTTTGTTGATTACACGTTCTTGTTAGTGCCATTGTTATTTGTAAAATGGGGATGATGTCATTCTTATCACACTGAATTGGCACCCTGTAGAGTGACAAATAATTTACCCTCTGTGGTTTTATCAGCATGGGCCGCATGTTAGAAGCAAGTAGAGTGCTGAGTTTTCACAGTTGACTGCTATGCAACTGCAGAGGTGTATGAAAATGAAAGGGATTGATACTTGTAATCAGTGCACATAGTAATGGCCAAGGTGTAATGAAACATAAGTGCACATTTAGGGTAATTATGCTGCTACCAGGTGGGGCCCTGGGGCTTTGCATGTATAGAAGCTGCTTGAAGTGGCGGATGTACGGTGGGGAATCCTGCAGCACCATCTGGTAGAGTCTCATTTTCTCATTAATTCTTCTGTCCCCCTAAGTCTGGGCTACATTGACTTCGACAGCACTTCATCTGTTCAGTAGCTCATCTCATTTTAGTTGTGAGTTGCTTTCAATAGTGGGTTGATATGATGTAATTCACAATCTCAGCTATGAGGAATGCGTTAAAACAAATCACAGAGTTGAGTTTTTTTTTTTAAAGTAAAGTTTACTATCCTTAGTAACATCCACATGGCCGTCTGATTCTGAATTATTCACCACTCTTGTAGTTATTTTTTAATAAAATAGAATAGCTGTTCAAATTGACCCAATGCACCTTATCTTCCAAAATAATTTATAAATATGTGTATCTAAAAGTAAATAGTTACAAAAGTATATTTTCTTTCGTCATTTAAAAAATTTGCTTCTATGAGGTCATGAACTTTTTGCCTCAAATATAACAAAAACTTATTTTTCAGTCAAACTTAAGAATAAGAAAATTATAATGATGGTTGCACAGCAATAAAGATGTACTATGTCACTGAGCTGTACACTTAACAGTGGTTAAATGTATTCTTTTTTATATGAAAATGGTATTCAAGGTTTAATATTTTGTAGGGAAGTAAAATGCTTTACACTTGCTAAATTAATTTTATGAATATTTTTACATAATATTAAGAATAATATATTTAAGGCACCTAGCATGTCTTTAGGTAGTTCACATATGCCTGCTTTCTTGATTAATATGAATATTATTAATAATATGAAAAATTTTAATAAGATCTGTTTATATAACACATAATAACAATAAAGTGGCATCTGAATGCCGGCTTTTTTATACTTTATATTTTGTAACAGATTGTAGTATATAGAATAATTTGGGCAATCTTCTGGAGTCTGTGGTTACATTTAACTGACATTAGATTAGTGATTTTACAATCTCTTTATTAAATACAAATATTTATACAGTCTACGTGCTTCTTTAAGAGCTTTGTATAAATGCTAGAAATACCTTTATTAAAATTTTCCTTGTCTTGTTGATAATAGCCGTCCCAATAAATTTAACAATAAAAAAAAATTATTTTCCACCAAGAGAATCCCCATGCATTTTGTCATTTCATTTCCATGAATTTTCCTAAAGAGGAAAAGGAGAGAAAAACACGTTAGCTTCTTCCATGAACTACATGAATGCTCCCAGGGATGTCCCTGCACTCAGGTGTGTCAGTGAGCTGACATAGAGGCTTGAAGAGCTTGTCTGTCAATGACAGTGCTGCCATCTGAATGTGTCCCTTCAGCAATCCCTGACCTGGTGTCCGGAAGCCTCTGGCTCCATGAAAGGAGAGAGTTAATAAGCTATTTGCTGGGGAAGCGGGGATGGCTCAGCGGGTTAAGCGCTCACTTTGCAGCCCTGAGGACTGAAGATTGAATCCTGATCCGGGCCTGTGCGGACCCATATGCTGAACTGGGGTGTGCTTCCCATGTAGGAGGCCCCCAGTTCAGTTCTCCACTCACCCCCGATTTGGCCCCTTGCCCCAGGGGGCAAACCTGTCATGCGGGAGGCCCCCAACCCAGTGACCCCCGCCCACCTGTGTGGAACAAAATCATGTAGAAAACTGATGATGTACAACTATGGAAACTGCTCTGGGCCCTCCCCCTTCACTCTTTCTCTCTTTCTCTCTGTCAAAAACAATACAAAATGAATCATAAAATATAAAAAAATAAAAATTACTAAAAGTGCCCAATTAATTTTTTTCCACTTTTACTTTGTATAAGGCACCTGAAGGATTAATGTATCTTATTTCCCCCCTCTTTCTATTTTTATAAATTCATTTAGGGCAGCAAAGGAGAAGAGGTTGAAACTCTAAGTTACCTTTTGGGAAATTATTTGATTATTACTTATTATGTAGTATGGTGGTAGACAGAATATATGCCAGCTGTACTTTATTTCTCTCCTAAAGTTTATACCCTTGTGTTCAGAGCATTTAAGTATCCAGGATTTCTTTTTTTCTCTTGTACCTTCAGTAGACATTAGCTAGATCACCTATTTACCAGGCTGGGAGCTTAGCAAAAGCCTGGGGAGTGAGTTCAAACTATTTGAAACCTGGCTTGTCCATTACCTAGGCATGTGACGTTGAGCAAGTAATTTAAGCTTTCCAAGCCTCAGTTTTCTCATCTGTAACCAGAAAATAGCAATCATTTACCTTGCAAAACTTGTGAGAATTCATAACAGTGTATTACTCGCACAGGTCTGTGCATAGGCACTCAGTAGACGGCTGCGCTGTTATGTTTTACCAACAAATATGATTGAGAACCTGTGCTGTAATATTCAGATTGTCTTCACAGAAATCGTTACATGGGAAAACACAAGAATAAGCCATTATCTTATATTTACTAGTACTGCATCTTCCACAGAGGCAAGGACGGACATACACCTGCCCAGTTACAAAATATTAATAGACAAGAAATGCCAACTGAAGGAAATTAATCAATTGACAGAAGTACCTACATATCCTTTCTCATAATGATATTTTAAAATACATAGGATTAAAAGAAAACATAGATATTGAAATGTCATTTTCAATGTACGTAAAGGACATTTTATGATAGTAATATATGTGTTTCTTTATCAGTACATTAAATAACAAGACATATCTATATGTCTAATAATTATAATAAGCACATAGCAACAACTATGACAGAAGCCAATAAGCACACTTATCAACATCAATAAAATAATCTGAAAATTATTCAGGCCAGCAGGTGTGCATTGTGGTTTCTTTAGTGCTATTACAGCTATGACAGTCCCCTCCTAGAAGATTAGCTGTCTTCTAATTTTACAGTAGTTTCTTGTTATTTGATTATGGTTCTAAATGTACTTACCATTTTATCTGAACTAGAATACAAATTTTCTGTGAAAGTAATATAATTCTGGGTTGAATGTATTTGTCACAGACCTATAACAGTCACTGTTTACAAACAAAATATCTGTCCCTTTACCTGTGAGGAAAGAATGCTTAAGAACACAAAAGGCATGTCATTCTCAAATGATGTGGCTTGAGCTTGAGTAGATGCCTAAATTAAAATCTTGAGTATATTTTGCCCAGTTTGAGCAGCTTGAAAAACCCAGTCATACACCTTAGAGATTGTAGTTACATGATTTTATGTATCCTTTATGATAGAAGGGAATAGTCATAAATATATATTATATTTTAAAAAGCATATTCAGCAACATGTATATTGAAAATATTTTAAGCTAAAATGTGTATTTTAGGGCAGCAATGCTTTACTTTAGTACTCTGAAAAGCTTACTTTTCCTAATAGGTGTTTTTCCTAAATATTTCTTCAAAAGGCATTTTTCCTAATTATTTCTTCAAAAGGCTAATTCATTATTATAGTTTTGATGATCAAAATTGTGTTCCCAAACAAGTAAAACTAACAGCCCGATTTAGCAAGAGTCATCAGAGTATAGCGAAAAATTCATTTTGTCTTTCAGGATGGTGCAGGATCATAGAGGAGTTCCTCTAAGCTGGGTTTCAAAGGCCATGGAGGATTCGATAGATGTTACTGTGGGAGAGGACATTCCATTCTAGGCTGGGGAAATATTACAAGCAAATGCTGAAGATGTTGGACATGTGCGTTTCAGTCAGGACCGCCATGTAGCCGGCCTGTTAGAACTGGGTGTGTGGCAGGGTGAGATGAGTTCTCTGGGGGCCATGTTGTAGCCCAGTGCCCACAGCTGAGCAGCTGAGCCAGGATTTTGTCACTAGTGGAAAGAAATCAACTTCTTTTTTTTTAAATCAGAACACCAGAACAAATCCGCATTTTAGGAAAATAATTTAGGTTGTAATATGAAAGATTATTAGAAAACAAAGTTTTAGAGACAAAGGAGGTCAGTAAAGGTTGTTTAGCTGCCCCAGGTGAGATACTTAAACTCTGGCTTTAGAAACTTTGAAACTGATGAGTCAGAACCGAGGGCTGTTTTAGAATACAGCTTTTGAAAAACTGAAGAATGAAAAATAAAAGAAAAGAAAAAAACACCACAGTCACAGAGGACTGAGATTTGTAGCTTGAATGATTGGAAAAGATTGGCCAGTAATGGAAATGGAGATAACAAGGGAGCAGCTTGTTTTGGAGGAAAGAGTAATTTTAGGCTTGGCCTCATTGTAGTTTTGGAAGCCTTTCTTTATAGAGAAATATAGCTGTCCTTTGCAGATTCTCATCTGGAACTCTCTTAAGTTCAAGTTTAAGGGAAGATTTGGGAGTCAACATTGGAGCAGAAAGCTGAAGAGGTGTCTACTGTTTTGCAGGGGTTGAAGAGGATGAGATTTAAGAAATAATTGATGTGGCAATTAGGAACTCATTGATTATCTTAAGAAAGCAATTTCATAATGGAAGTCATTCCCATACTTCAGTATGTATAGAATGACCTAAGAAGCTAGTCCAAAATGTAGATTTAGGAACTGTTTATTACAGGACAAGGTCAGGACCTAGAAGTCTGCTTTTATAAGCACTTAGATGATGATAATAATAGTAGCTGAAAAAGAAGTAATAGTAGCTGATATAGATATATATTAATATATATTTCATGTATATGTATATATTAAGCTTATTGTATGCCAGACACTGTTTTAAGTGGACTATATTTATAAGTATGGTCTCATAAGAACCCCATTTTACAAATGATAAAACTGAATCACAAAGAAGTTGTTAAATGTTTTGTCCAAATTTATGTAATCAGGAAATGGTAACTACTGCACATGATTCCGGCTGAGAAGTGAAAAATTCAGTACATAAAAGGTAGGTGCAGGACTTTTGACTCAGCCATGTCTAACAGTCCCTTAGGCATTGTATTTTTCTTTCTTTCTTTTCTTTTTTTTTTTTTGTGTGTGTGGGTGTTTTAAAAGACATTACTTTGTTTGATGTTACAATTCTTGTCACACTGTTTTCACCTTGCTTAATTTTTAACATTCTCTAAACCTTCAAAAATGTAAGTGACTAGGCTTCGCTTAACTTCTAAGAGGCCCTTGGTCAGTGACTGAAGAGGAAGTTGCATTGTAGTGAAATGAGTCCTAAGGGGAGGTGAGGAAATCAGAGATGTGGGAGTTAAAGCATGATTGGTACAGAATTCTTCATAGAAGAGGCGTAAGGGTGGCAGCCCCAAATAGGAGCGCTGTAGTTTTAAAACAAGCTCACTGGTTTCACTTAGAGTTATGTTTATTTGTATTGCCTTGAAGAGCTTGGGTAGAAGGAAAAACTTGGAGTTGGGAGTGGGGTCAGGGGGAGATTGCTTAAGCCCCGTAAACACTCCCCTTTGGGGTAGAACTGAAAGAAGAGCAGAAATGGTGTGATAGATGATGAAATTTTATGAGGAAGCAGTGTTTTTACATTAGGGGCTATTTATGCCTGTTTCTAGCCAACAAAAAAGAAAGATTTTAATCTTCTTGGAGTGATGGATCTTATATGATGGAGAGCCATTTCAAAGAAGATGGGAAAAGATACAAGGTTAGACAAGCAGAAGAGTAGGGACACGTTCTACTCTGATACAGAAAGGGAAAAGGAGGGTCTGTGACAAAAGAAAAAGAGAGAAATTTTGAAGTGATAGAAGGTTAAAGACTCACAATGAATGCTCTCCAGCTCATTTAATGAGTAGGTAGCAAGATCATGTGCTACCAGGAAGCACTGGGGATTTGAGAATACCGGTGGTTGTATATCACCTGCTAATGATACCGGTATATCTCTGTAGAGAGAAGAAAGTAAGAGAAGCTCTTAGAAGATGTTTCAGTGTTTAGATTTAAAATATTTCATCTTTACTGTTGTTTCTGAGATGTGTAGGGGGGTTAGAAGACTGATTCCAGGAGGGGGCAGCAGCACCATGAGCATTTAATTTGGGTTTTCCCTTTCTCTGCTCATTTGGCTTTTACAAATTATTAATGTATTTTTTTTCTCCCCATTGCATTATAGGGGTCTGTAAAGCTACTTAATAATCTTGCAGTTTATTAATTTATTAGTCTCACATTACTAAACATAGCAACTGTGGAAAATACAAAGGTACTGAAAATTACTCCTATCTATCACAGATGTATTTGAAGAATGTTGGTGTGATTCAGGCCTCATATTGGTCGATCTCTGCATCTGACCTATATAAGAAATGTTTTTAAAAAAGGCTCATTAGCTTTAAAAGATTCTAAACTATAAACTGGGGGTATATAGGAGGAACTGGGCTTGTTGGTAGAATTTTTAACATGTGAACATTAATTTTTATTGAGCACAGACTGAACTGAAAAATGCTAAACTTACATGGTAAAATAATTTGGCAATGGAACTGCAGATTCGAAATTTTTGAAAATGTAAATAAATTAAAAGGGAGACAGTGTTTTGCCATCTGTAATGAATTAGCATTCCGTTTTTAGCAGCTGCTGCTGGGGTTTTGAAGCTGACTCAGGATCTGAACACACTGGTGGCTTGCTGCTGATAAATACAAGAACCTGTAGTTTCAACTGACAGGACTGAGCGGGTGATTAGAAAAGTCACTGCAGTTTTAAGCTGCAGAGGTTCTTCTGCTTAGGCAGGAAGTATGGATATACTGTGCATACAGACGTTACCAGTACAAGTGAGATGTGTCAGAACAGTCAGGATGTCTCCACTGTTCAGTGTGGAGTCATCCTTGGAGGAAACAAAACAAAACAAAATTAGCAATCACCTCTTACCTTGCTAACGTATTTTAGGCAAAATGGTAAAAATTGTACATTGGTACGTGGGAAATTTTATACAATAAGTTAAATTCATTAATATTTTTCTTCTGGTATTTCCTTTCCAAACCTTTTTATTTTGAGCGTAGAGGCGACAGTGATTTCCTACAAAGAGTTTGAACTTTGACGTCAGATGTACCTTGATGTGAGTGCAGACTCTTGTCGTTTGTTAGGTATGTAGTCCTGTCAAACAAATCACCTGAACTTTCTGAGTCTCAGTTTCTTCGCCTATAAAAGAGAGCTACTATTTACCTTGTAGAATGGTTAGGACAATTCATACTTCTTGGAAGGCCACCTGAATAGGATACTGTTTCTATAGGCCTGAACATATGTAAATAAAGGGAGAAAAACAGTGGCCTGATCTTGGTCACTTTACCTTTGTGAGGGAAAAGGCCTGCCCAGGTGAACTGTATAGTAATCAGGAAACAGGAAGATTTAGCATTTGCCATGTAATAATGTGTCCAAATGGCTGTATATTCATTTCACAGATAAGAAATTTATACTTTTGTGGTTAGTATAATATTTTTTTAAGATTTATTTTTATTGTTTGACAGAGTAAGATGGGGGAGGGCCCAGAGCAGTCTCCACAGCCATGCATCATCAGTTTTTGACTTAGTTTCATTCCACACATGTGGATGTGGGACTGCACAGGGCATAGTATAGTTTTATTAATCTTTCTGTAGGTGTAGACTTATTAAAATGACAAATTTTCAGTAAAAGTTTTTTGTTTACTTCAGAATTGAAACATTTTGGTGTCTTAAATCCTTACGTTGTCTGTATCATGTAAACTATATATTCTGATTCAATCAAAGGAATAGCAATCTGAGATTCATTGTATAATCATTAAACATTTTGTTTTTTTCCTATGTATTGAGGAAGACAGTTTTGAATATTTACTTTAGTATCTTTAAGTAATAAAAACAATTGGTTAAGAGATTGACCAATCCTCCCTTCCTCTCCCCACCCCCCACACATACATCTGTGTGTATTGTATCCATCTTACCTCTTTCCTGTCAATCTTCTTACAAATTGGACTTTTAGATATTACAAGTTTACATACTAGCCAGAGCCAGCTAAAAGACAACACATTTATTTAGCATATAGCAGGCACTAGGTGTTGGAGGACATGTAGGTGACAGTGATAATTCCGGCTTCATAGAATTGACATTCTAATGGAGGTTGAGGGGAGATGGTATGAACCACTGTGAATACGGGAGAATAAACATTTGCATTGAAGTCTAATCAGTGTGTGGTAGAGAAAACTTGTGTGGGTAGGGAAGCTTTTCTACAGGCAGTGGTGCAAAAGTGTGTAACACATCACCAAGATTATATCTGTAACAGCAGTTGTGACTCAGGGGTATGCAAATGCCTGGTCTTTTAAATGAACATAGAGTTTCTGACCCTGACAGATTTGATCATGTCATACACAAGCCTTTGCAATCTAACATCTGACCTGATTTAAAGAATTTTTACTCAAATATAGTGAAAGTATCTGGGAGTTTTCAGATTTTTCTTTGTCTAAAATTGCTATCCTGTTCTCAGCATCACAGAATCTTTAGGTTTCCTCATAGGCTGACCCGGACCAAGGTGTACCTATCTGGCCATTCTGCAGGCCAGCCTGAGCTCACTGTCCCACGACTAAGACTTCTGTCACTGATTTATGGGTGACTCACCATGGATTATTGTGGCCCTGACTCTGCTTCGTCAGCTGTACTTTAGTATGAACTCAGAGAACCTGTTTGTGACCCTAAATTGGATCTGTGTGCATTACTTACCGTTACTCATCCACCAATGACTCATGGCTCTGTTCTTATTTTAAACGTGTGCCTTGGGGTCACTCTTAAGTGAGCATTCCTTCTCTCTTAGAAGCAGAATCTCTTATTTATTCTGTTTAGACTCAGCCTTTGAATGGCTAAAGTAACTGTGTTTGGCTCTGGATGGCTATAATCCTAGCTTTTTAGCCTGGAAATTTAGACCACTGTGGTCTCTCTTTCCTGCCTTAGCCCTGACCACTCCACTTCCTGCTGCTCCTGACAAACTCACCTACTTGTATTTTTCCAAATGTGTCTCAAGCTGCCCTACCATGATGACGGCTCTTGCTGACCCAGTATCCTTCCTTCCTTCAGGCCGTGCTCAAAATTGCTGTGTTGCTTTTGGAACTTGTGATGATTTCTCCTACCATAAGTAATTTCTCCCTACACGACTCTGTGGTGTATTTAAGGTCTTCTACTTTTTCCACTTTGCATTGTAGTTATTTATATTATGTTCTATCACCTCTACTAGACTATGAGATGTTTTTGCCTATAGCCCATATAGTATCTTAAATATACAGGTTCTAAGTAAAATTTTGATGGTGGAATATAGAATGAAGACCCAGACTTTGGAGAGTAACTGAGAACAGCTGCAAGACTGAATACCCTTCTTACTTGTTCCTACAGAATAAGCTTCTCCCTGTTGCCCTGCCTGTTCTATGTGAACCTACCATAGAACCTACCTGCCCTGTTCCTATACACAGCAGCTTTACACTATTGGCCTGGACTCTTTTGAGTGTTAAATAAATCAAATATTTAAAGCCAACGATAACAACTCTTATCGGTTTTTAAATAAACCCCTTCCTTCAGTGATTGCTCCAGTACTGAGCGGGTAGCGAAGTTCCTGCCCAGTCTTGAGACTGATTTTCAGGTGGGCTCTCTTCCCATTTCTGTTGACCCAGAAAGCCTCTGGTACCACTGACCGAGCGAGGCTCTCCAGAACGGGCACAGACCACTTTGGTGGTGGGAGGAAGGCACAGGAAGAATGTCACGTAGGTTTTAAAAGTATTGGCACTCCCTGGTTAGGAGGAGCAGAATACACCTCGCAGGTTTAAAACTGCTCAGACACGCTAAAAAAACTCAGTAAATAATATTTTTTGTCTGTATATACATGGCACTTTAACAGTTTTTATGCCATTTAACCTTCAAAACAACCTTTTTGGGGATGATTGTTACTCCTGCTTTTATAGGTGAAGAATTTGAGGTTCAGGGATTCATGCAGGAAGCAAACATGTATGTTCTGGGTTCAGGCTTACTGTCATCTCTACCTGGTATTTTGAAATGTAAACTTCATTCTTCTGTAACTCTTGATATCAGCAACTCCCTTCTTTGCTGGATTTCTTAGACTTCTCGCTCTGGGCCACCTCTAACTTCTTACCTCTCTAGTTCTAAAAATCACTCCTGATTCTCTGGACTCTGGTTCCTGTTCTGTGCAATAAGCCCTGCTGTTTGCTACCCACGTCCTAGAGTAATACTCAGTGAGAAAACCCAATCTGTCATGACCAAGAAGTTGACCACGTCTTTTAGACAGAACCATTTCCTCACAGGCAGGTCTGTTCCAATGTCCATTTATGAATTACAGCATGAAATTTTGATACTTATTATCTTCTTTCTGCTTCCAACCTTCCTCATTTTCTGTTTCACTGCATTTGAAATCTGTGCGCCTCTTGTCTTCCTCACTGTTAGGTCTCTTTGGGTGTTATTTGCCATGTTCTTACCATTGCTTTCCTGTCAGAACACAGTGTTTGGTTTACCCAGATCATTTTCATTTTCTCAGCAGTTGTGACTTTAATAGTTGTTATGCTTTTATATTCTTATAAATAAGTTCTGTGTCTTCCACATCACACACACAGAAGCACTCTGGCATATTTTATTATATTGAAATTTTTGCAAATAAGTCCCTTGTGCATCAACATAAAGAAGTTTGCCAGGGGCTTTGGAATACTTTGATTGGGAATGTGAGGTGATTGTAAGTAGTTCTACATCTTTTATGTTATGGGTTGTTTTTATTTTCAGCCCTATCAAAGAAACTAAAATCTAAAGATCAACTAAAATGACAGCATGAGAGGTGCTCCTGGAAAACTCCCCTGGAAGTTGCAACAGATAGAACAACTATAATTCAATGAAAGATTCCCTGCACAACATACAAATACAGCTAAGAGACCCACTAGTCACGTTGAAGTACCTGCAAGTGGACAAAGAGGGGCAAACTGAGAAGGAGGGAAGGGGGAGTGCAGAGACCGTCTCTGTGGGTCCGAACTCTGCGGTGGCAGGAGCGAGGAGGGAGGAGGGGGTGGTGGGTGAGCATTCTGGACCCGACTCAGTCTGTGGGACAGAGAGAAGGAGGCACAGAAGCAGGGGCTGTGAGATGCCACAACTAGGACCTCACTTTGGCCCCAGGAGATGCAGACTGGGTGCCATTAGATGCCCTTGACTGAATTCACTACAGTTCGTGATAGAAGGAGGGGGAGTGACAAGGGCAGTGACAAGGCACAGCATGACCTCACTTCCGTCTCGGAAAGAAAAAAAGAGAAAAGTCTGCAAATGAACTTCTCTGCCCATGAGCGATCCTGCCTGAGGGATCAGCATAGAAAACAGCTGATCCCAACACTCAGAGCAGAGTCCTCGGGGGAAACCAAACACAGAATAGTGTAAGCCCACACTGCCCTTGCTGCCCTTAGCACCAGGCAGAAAACAAAGGCAGGGAGCCTGGTGCCCCAACCCTGCCCCTTCCAGACCTCTGTCCCCCGACCTTCTCCAGAAGAAACTAGCAGTAAGTGTCAGGTTAAGGAGCAGGATATCTAAAACAAAGAGAGGGACCAAAAATGAGGAAACAAAGAAATCCAGCCCCAAAGAAAGAATAGCAGAAAACCCCAGGAAAAGTCCTGCACTAGATGGCGGCAAACAACGTATCAGACAGAGCTCAAAACAGTGGTTATAAGGATGCTCAAGGAACTGGATGAAAATTTTAACAATGAAATAGTAAGTGTCAAGAAGGACATAGAAACCATAAAAATGAATCAGGCAGAAATAACAAATATAATGACTGAAATACTGAATGGAATAGGAGAAATCACCAAACTAGATAAAGCATAGGTGCAAATCCTTGATTCGGAAGAAAAGGTCACCAAGAACACTCAATCAGAACAACAGAAAGAAAAAGGAATTAAAAAACAAATGAGGATAGTTTAAGACTCCTCTGGGACAACATCAGGTATAACAACATTTGTGTCACAGGGCTCTTAGAAGGAGTAGATAGACAGCAAGGGGTGGAGAATTTATTTGAAGAAATAATGACTGAAAATTTCTCTAACCTGACAAATGAAGTAGACATATAAGCCCAGGAAGTGTAGAGAGTCCCAAACATGATAAACCCAACACAGGCCCACACTGACATACATTATAATTAAAACAGCAAAAGTTAAAGACAAAGAGAGACTCCTAAGAGCAGCAAGAGAAAGGCAAGTAATAACTTATAAAGGAGCTCCCATACAACTGTCTGCTGATTTCTCAACAGAAGGTCTACAGGCCAGAAGGGACTGGCAGGAAACATTCAACGTGATGAAAACCAAGGATCTACAATCAAGATTAATGTATCCAGCAAAGGCTATTATTCAAAACTGAAGGATAGATAAAGAGCTTCCCAGACAAGAAAAGCTAAAGGAGTTCATCTCCACCAAACCAGTATTACAAGTTAGAGGGACTTCTTTAAGATGGGGAGAAAAAAAAGCAAAATTTATGAATAATAACATGGCAGTAGCTACGTATCTACCTACAGTCACTTTCAATTTAAATGGATTAAAAGCTCCAATCAGTAGATATGGAGGGTATTGTAGAGTGGATTGTCAAACAGGGTGACAGATGCAAATTGACTTCACTTATGGGTGAAATTCAAAGAAGAAAGTAAACAAGCAGAACAGGAACAGATTCATATATACAGAAAACATTTTGTTGGTACTGTATTTTCCGGCGTATAAGACGACCGGGCGTATAAGACGACCCCCTAATTTTACAGTTAAAACATAGGTTTAAGCCTATATTCGCTGTATAAGATTACAGCCTCGGAAGTGGGGGGTAGTCTTATACAGCGAATATAGGCCTAAACCTATGTTTTAACTGTAAAATTAGGGGGTCTTATACGCCGGGAAATACGGTAATTGGGAGGAAAGTTGGGAGAAGGGGGTAAAATAAGGGGAAGGGGTTGGGAAGTTCAAAGTGGTTGTTGCAAAGTAATAGTTACGAGTTTGTAGGGTATAGCATGGGAAATATAGTCAGTAATGTTGTAGTAACTATGGGTGGCATCAGATGGGTACTAGATTTGTTGGGGTGACGGGAGGAGTGCTGGAGGGGTGGGTGAAAAAGGGGAAGAAATTAAGAAGTACTAATTCATACTTACAGAATAGTCAAAGGAATGTAACGTACAGCATAGGGCATACAGTCAATAATATTGTAATAACTATGTATGGTATCAGATGGGAACCAGATGTATCAGAATGATGATTTTGTAAGTTATATAAATGTCTCATCCTCATGTTGTAAACCTAAAACTAATATAATATTGCATGTCAAATGTAATTGAAAAATTAAAAAAAATAAAGAAGCTAAAGAAATGAAATTCTTTCACTTTTTTACAATATTTTAATATAAAACTAAGATGCCATAATACATATATCATAATACTGGTCTTTTTGTTATTTATACATTTCTCAGTGACTGATATCTTATATGCTATATATAAAGTCCCTGAAATCATATATAATAAGGGTCTGAAAACATATTTGAAAGTAAGTTATCTAAAAGTTAAGTAATTGAGTTATACATTATAAAAGGTGGTGGGGGGTGGGTTGGGAGATGAGTGATTTCTAAATAAGTTCTCCAAAGGTTTTTAAAAGAGATTATAAAATATTAAAGATTTATTTTTATTGTTTTTGACAGAGAGAGAGAGAAAAGACACAGAGACAGAGAGAAGGGGGAGGGCCCAGAACAGTCTCCATAGTTGCACATCATTG
>PVKE010030861.1:0-19381 GCA_004027555.1 Craseonycteris thonglongyai
AACAAGGTTAAATCCAATGGAACATCTCTCGCCATGAGAAAAGACTTCTTATAAATCCCATAATGTTAGATATTGCTTAAGGAAATATGTCTTAAAGGATTAAAGGCCCTGTGGGTGAGGATCTTGATGTTGTATGTATAAAAAAAAGTTCTTAACAGAATTTTTAACAGCAGTAGATTAAAAAAAAAAAGAAAGAAAAGGGAAAAATATCCGAGTGCTGTCTATCAAAATACTTAACATTGCTAAAGGCAGTTGTTTAATAATCTTAAAACTAGCTTCTCAGATAAGGTGACCAGATTTTAACATTGGTAAAGCAGGACACCATTGACCGGTGGGGGTGGAGGAGGGGGCGAGGGGGGAGGTTCTCGATAAAAAATTTGGTCTATCTCCCACTGTTCCCTAGCTTGTCGTGCATTCTTTCCAAAAATCAGGACTGTCCCGCCAAAAGCGGGACATCTGGTCACCTTATGAATCTCAGACCATCTTTGGCTGTGAACCCCCCGAATTCAATAGAGTATAATAAAACCTAAATAAAGATAACAATTCAATAAAATTTTATTGTTTATTTATTAAGCTTCTACTTCAATCTTGAAGGATGAGTTATTGGTAATTTATGATGCTTCATTAGAATGATTTTTTTTAGAGCAGATTGAGGGATTTAAGTCTTCAAATAATTTTCACAGGTCTGGATTACAGGAACATTTTATTCATTCATTCCTTCTTTCATTCTTTTGTAACATGAATCATTTTTCCTGAATCTGTGCTTCTTATTTTCTCCACTGTAAGCACTGGCTGTATTTACTTTAGTCTATGTAACATTAGACTATGTAGGATCAAGAGCAATTTTAAAGTTGAACAACAACTAGTGAAAGGGATTAAAATATGCATAGACAAATGTAATATAGGTATAATGCGAAATACATAAGACAGTATAAATTACTTAAGCAGAAGTTTCTATATGATGACTACATAAAGCACATAAAAGCATAATTTACTGAAATATAAATCTAATCAAAAACATTATGATAGTAAAAATAAGCACTTAATTCATTTAAAACATTTATTGAGACCTCTTTTGTGCTAGTCATTCTGCCAGAATATGGGATACAATTGTCACAGTTTAAAATCTAACACTAATTAAATATCTAATTAATGTTTGTTCTTTATGCTCTTTTAGAGGGGCATTTATGACATTATTTTAAATCATCTCAAGAGAATTTTTAGAAAGTTTTAGTGTTCTTTAATAAATTTTATTTGATCTTAGAGTTTTGTTGAAAGGGTTATTGTACTTTTCAAAAATTGCGATTGTATCATTTATATATTTTAATCCATTGCCAAGTAGTGCATTTAAGAAGAAATTTAGGGGATATTTTAAATATATATTTTTAAAGATTGATTTTATTGTTTTTTTACAGAGAGAAGGGGAGGGGGGGGGCGGGTTTGACCAGAGCAGTTTCCATAGTTGTACATCATCAGTTTTTGATATGGTTTTGTTCCACACAGTCAGGTGGGGGCCACACAGGTTGAGAACTGGGCTGGGGGCCTCTATCATGGGAAGCACACCTCAGTTCAGCGTATGGGTCTACATGGGCCAGGGCCAGGATGTGATCCTTGGTCCTTGGGGTTGCAAAGCGAGCTCTTACCCCGTTGAGCACTCCCGACTTCCCCAGGGGATATTTTAGTTCTGGCCTGTGACTGAATTTTTTCTTTTTTTATTGTTAAATGTATTGGGGTGACATTGATTGGTAACAGCTAGATAGTTTTCAGATATACAAATTCACACCACATCACCTATAGATTGCATTATGTGCTCACCACCCAGAATCAGCTCCCCCTCTATCACTATATATCTGGTGTCCATTTCCACCTCCCCCCCCCCCACTTTTCCTCCCCCCTTCTCCCCTTCACTCAGGTAAACCACCAAACTATTGAGTGTGTCTGTAAGTCTGGTGCCCACTCCCACCTCCCCTCCCCACTCTGCCCCCTCCCTTCCCTCAGGTAATCACCAAGCTATTGAGTGTATCAGAAATATTGAGGCAGAGGCAGACTTAGAGGCACAATATGCATTCTGAAGAGTATGGGTGCTTATGATCCACCTCATACTAGATATTTTAAGAGGTGTTAATTTATAAATTTTTAAGTATTGAAAGGCAGAATTGTCTTCCATCTGTCTCTTCCTACATAGTTAATAATTTATGATGCTTTATAAGATGATTTTTAAATTTGTTATTATTTAAAATGTTTTATATAGGGTAAGTGAAGTGACAAATTAGGGTATGATAAAAAGTGAGGACTGATTCATCTCAAGATTTTAGGTGTCTATAAAGTGAAATGATAAAGAGGTAAAACAGGGACACCGATAGATTGTTAATTTATTTTTTTTTTTTAATTTGTGAAATGACATGACAGATTAACTGATATTGAGGATCTTTCTTGCCCCATCCTTCCCAAATGTCAATCTTCATGAATTCATTGCACTTAAAAAAACTTTTTGTCTAAAATTACTTATTTAATTTTCTTATCATTAGGTATAATTGTTAGTAAGTGTGAATTATTATTTGTTCTTTTCAAAAATGTCTGAGCACTTATGATGTCTGTGTTTAAGAAGGTGTCTATATAGAAATCCTGGAAGACAGGTGACCACAGATACAGGCAAAGCATGGAAGATTGCTAGCTGTTGGGGAGGGATAAGGTACACAGTTGTGTTAGTCCTAGAATGAGAGAGAAAACCACTTACAGGAGAAACAGTGTTCATTTGGGTAAATGATGTCTATGTCTGGTGTTGTTTATCTTCATAACACAGAAAAAAAATTTTGTAATGGAACATATAGTTGGGTCATGTGTCAACTGTGGCTTCAAAGGGTACTACTTTGCCCTCTGGCCAGCTTGCAAATCTTGCTTCTTACTCTGAGGTATTTTTCACAATCCATGGTTTATTCCTGTGCAGGACACGTGACTTACATAGTGTAGATGGTATCAACATCTGTGAGCAGCATGCATTTCAGAACATTCTTCAAAGTCCTGAAATGTTAGGCTGAGAGACCTTAGAAAACTTCTAGCATAACCCTGTGTTCAGGTGAGGGAATTGAAGTCAGAGATGTTAATCGGCCAAGTTCTCCTTGGGAAGAGCTGAGACTAGAACCCAGGCATCCTCTACCAGTCTGATGGTTAGTGATTTACTCCTTTTAATCTAATGTGTTTTTTATGACTTGTTACTTGAGGTTTAATCTGCTAATGTTATCTCACCTCAGTGGACTCTTTATTGATTTCTTGTGGGTATGTGAAACCTTTTCTATTCTCATTAAGCCCAGCCAAACCCTGTTCCTATCATTGCTAGCAGATGTCTGGTCAACAACAGCTAGATTGATAGGTCTTCAATTTCTTTCCACTTTTCTTTACAGCCCACAAATTATTAATCTTGATATTTGAAGACTAAATAAGATCCTCTTTTTTTTTCACTAGTACAAATTCATCTGTGCATCTATTCAGTAAAAATTTATTGAACAGGCTGTAAGGGTTCAGTGATGAATGTTAAGAGACATAGTCTCTAGTTTCATAGAGCTTCTAGTCTAGAGGAAGAGACATACATTAATTAACAAATGACTAATAAGAGAACTAATTACAGGAATGAAAGGAAAAGCAATTTCCATGATAGTCTATAATAAAGTAGTCACCTGAACTGTAGTTAGAGAGAGCTTCTCTAAGGGAAAATCATTGCAACTGAGACTGGAATTCACAGAGCTCGGGGCTGGGTGTTGGGAGCATTCTTGACAGAAAAAGTAGAATTTGCTCTGTGGTAGCAGAGAGCGTGAGCAGTCAGAAACTGAAAAAAGGCCACTGTGTTGAGGGTAGAGGACTGCGTGAGGCCTGAGAGGTAGGCGAGGCTGGCTGAGTCATAAGTGCCTTGCGGGTCAGGTTAACCTTTTAGACATTATGCTAAGAAAAAGAGGCAGCCTCGGAGACTGTTGATCTTTTAGTTTTTGTCTCTAATGGCGATTATGTATGCTTTTCTTAGAGTTGTTTTTCACCACTTCATATTGAAATGCTTTAGAGAAGAAAGAAATATATTCTCTAGAACTTGTATGACCCAGTCCCACTGTTGGTTGGCAGATTATAAGTGATAGATTTGGGTTTCTAACTGTCAGAATTATAGCCATACGGCCATTGCCCCAAATGAGAAAAGGGATAGCGAAGCTGTTATGGACCAACCTCTTGGCTATGCTGCTACATTTGCTAAGCAGAGACAATGCTTGAGTGTTTAAAGCTCAGTGTTTTAAATGTTAAAGTAAAATGTTTACTTTGTGAATTAAGGCACATAAAGATGAAAATGTCATGGTTCTGTCCTTAAGGAGAGTTTAGATATTCTTTCTCTCACCTCCTATTCTTTCCCAAACAGGCCAAACTCTTAAGTAAAGATATATGATTGAAAATAAGTAACTTTTTTTTCTTAAGTAAACATAGTTGGCTATATAACTCAACCATGCTTTTAATAGAATGGTAATTTTTACTTTAAATGTATTATTAACTTTGAAAATTTCATTTGTGCTCAGAGACTCAAATATGTACAGTTATTATACTGTTTCAAACATATACATTTGTCTTAAGTTTACGCTAATCATACATTTGTATTTTTTTTAAGAGAAATTTGAGGTGCAGTTAGAAGGGAAAGACTCAGGTATCCACGGATGTAGTGCCTGGAGGAAGCGAGCACAAATCCACACAGAGGGGTCACTTTTACAGGTCAGGCCAAAGGAATTCCCACAGTGGAGTAAAACAAGTCTGGTAACTATTGAGTTAGTATCAATCAATGAATTCATAATACAAAGGAACACTCCACCACAGGGAAGAGTCCTCATCACTACAAATTGAGAGTAACTAATACATTAAGAAAGTGAAATAATGTTGAAATCTTGGAATTATTATGCAGTAATATGCTTAAAAGGATTAATGATAGAAAAAAATGGATTTTAAAATATAAGGATTGAATTTAATACTTTGAGAAAAAAAGGAAGATTGGGAAAAGAACCACATAAAATTTCAGTAGTCATTGAAATTCAGATTTCTTTGGCCAAATTAAGCAGCATATTTGACACAGCTTGAAGATAGAGTTAGCTTGAATATGTGACTGAGAAAATTACCCGTAATCCAACATAGAGCTATAAAACAGTGCAGAAAAGGAAAGAGATTTTAAGAGACCTACAGGCTTTATTGAGATGGTCTAACACAATTCTGATGAGTTCCAGGAGGAGAGAATAGAGAAAACAGAGGAAAAGCAAAGCTAGGAATTTTCCAGAATTGAGGAAAAATATAAATTCTAGATTAGGAAGTACAAAGAGCCTTGAATGGGTTATTATAAATAAAAATAAATTATTGCACAAATACATTGTAGTTAAATAGTAAATTACCAAACCAAAAAGTAGAATCTCCAAGGCAACCAGAGCAAAAAGAACAATTATACTGACAACAGATTTTCCAACACTGAAAGCTAGAAGGCAATATAAAAATTGTCATCAGCCTACACTTTAATATCCAGCTGAATTGTAATTTTAGAGAAGGGCAAAATACTTACATTATGAAGACTGAGTTTACCTGTTAAACCTCATATAAATATATTACAGGTTGGGGCTAGGGGAGGGGATCCAGTTATATGATGATGAAAAAAAAAACTGACTCTGGGTGGTGAGCTCATGATGCAACACATAGATGATGTATTGCAGAATTGTACACCTGGAACCCATGTTACTTTACTGACCAATGTCACCCCAATAAATTTAATAGAAAATATGTGTGTGTGTGTGTGTGTGTGTGTGTGTGTTTTATAGGAAAACTTAAATATGATGGAAAAATATTTTAAACCTTTACAAAAAAATATAAAGAATATTTTTGTGATATCAGGGTGTGGAAAACTTTCTTTTCAAAAAAAATTTTTTTTTAAATATTTATTTATTTATTTTTATTGTTTTTTGACAGAGAGAGAGAGAGATACAGAGACAGAGACAGATACAGAAAGAGAACTGAACTGGGGGAGCTCCCAGTTCAGCATGGGCCGGGGCCGGAATTCGATCCCTGGTCCCTGGCGCTGCAAAGTGAGCACTTAACCCACTGAGCCATCCCGGCTTCCCCGGAAAAGTTTCTTAAATAGGCATTAAGAGCAGAAGCCAAAACAAGAAACAATTGATAAATTTGACTATGAAACATTAGACTCTTATTCAATAAAGACACCCCATATAAAGTTTAAAGATAATCTACTGGAAGATAATAATCACAATGCATACAACTGCTAGATTTAGTATCTAGAACATGGAAAAAACAAACAAACATAAAAAATGACAGACACACTAATAAAAAGTAGACAGTGGAGATGCAAAAGTGATTCACAGAAGGTAAGATTCATATGACTGATGAGGCTATGCAGAGTAATTCAGTCTTGTTAGCAGTTAAATAAGCTGCAAATCAAAACAATACATATAAAATATAGCCAAAAGTGATGAGCTAGGAAAGAGTCTTTCCAGGAGCCAATCTTCAAAGGAATGTTACCTTTTAAATATGAAATATTGAGCGATTCTGCTGGGTTATCTGCCAAGGTAGAAACATAGCATTTGGAGCTGGTAAACAAATGTTGCTTTGGTGATTTCAGATTTTTCAGAATGTTCTCTCTGACCACTAAAAGCAGATTACAAACGGTTGCTGGTCCATCAGGCCATGGCATGTGAATTCTTAGTAGATGATTGGTAGTAAGTAAAGTTTTCCTAAGAGTCCAGACCCTTAGACCTTTTGTTTGCATGGGGAATGTGGGAATAGTGTGAGGCAGCCATCAGGTGGAAAAGAAGCAGATGTCACCTCATTTATTGTGGCTTGTGGCAAAGAGCACCCCCTGGCCCATGAAGCCTGTGGTCTGGCATCTGACCTTTTCTCTCACAGCCTTCTCAGATTTTTCTCTGAGATGCTGCCCTCTGTATAGATTTTAAGCATCATGAAACGTTGGACTCGAGGAAATTTGCAAAATAATTTCAATCATTCACAGCCTTTCTAAAGAAGTGACTCGTGCTAAGTGCCAGCTTAAGTACTTCAAAACCAGTAACACTGATCAGCCAAACTTTCTACCAGGTAGTATTGGTGAGGCTCCAGACAGTATTTGTTTTATTTAAATAAACTTTTAATTTTAGAAGTTTCTCATGCACAGAAAAGTTGCAAAGATAGTGCAGAATGTTCTTATGTATTCCTTACCCAGTTTTCCCTATTGTTAATGTCTTCCATTACTACTATCTACACCAAGCTTGTCCAACCTGCGGCCCACCAGATGGCTTTGAATGCAGCCCAACACAGATTTATAAACTTTCTTAAAACCTTATGAGATTTTTTCATGATTTTTTTTTAAGCTCATCTTCTATTGTTAGTGTTGGTATATTTTATGTGTGGCCCAAGACAGTTCTTTCAGTGTGGCCCATGGAAGTCAAAAGGTTGGACACCCCTGATCTAGAGTATTTTTAAGAACAACAAATTCAACCTTGTTTAGGGATGTGGATACATTCTATTCACAGACTTGATACCTCAAAGATTTTACTGAAATGAAAGTATGTAATAGATTTAAGTGGTATTTGATTTATAAATTAACCTGAAAATAACTAATAGCAAAATTATGAAAATATTTAAAATTACTGACATGACACCCAGTACATGTAAGTGCTCAACAAATATTTGTTGAAAGACTGAAAAAAGAAATACAGATGTCTCTATCCTATTGAGAACCTCAAATTCTTAAGCCTTCAGAAAAGACCAAATTACTCCATACGTAACCTGTTCTACCTTACCCAGGTTGGAATTCTTACTACAGTACTAATTGGTTTAAGGCATAATTCATTCTTAATATGAAATCTTGCTGTTTCCTCCATTTATTCACTTATCAATTTAAAGTACCAATAGGTAATATTGAATGGCTATTATTTGCCTTGCCCTCTGCATCATGGTGAATACTAAGCATAAGCTTTGGCACTTTCCCTTTTTTCAAATCTGTTTTCTTTCTTTGACTATATGCATTATGCCTCTGTATCTAATAGAGCATTGCTAGATTATATACTATCTTGTCAAAGAAGTTTAATTTTGGGGGGAAGCCGGGATGGCTCAGTGGGTTAAGCGCTCACTTTGCAGCGCCAGGGACCCAGGATCGAATCGGTCCCGGTCCCAGCCCCATCCTGTGTGGACCCATGTGCTGACTGGGGAGTGCCCCTAGTTCAGTTCTCTCTCTGTCTCTGTATCTCTCTGTCTCTGTCTCTCTCTCTCTCTGTCAAAAACAATAAAAAAAATTTAATTTTTCTTGGGATATCAATATCAGCACTAAATATTGCATGGAAAATTATCTTTGGTAATGTTCAATATACTTTTTAAAAAAGTCTTCAAGTGAATGGAGGACACGCTGATGCTTTCATCAAGAAAATAAAATTTACTTATTTGGAAGGTAGACTATTCAGCAATTAATCTTTTTTATGTTTTCAGAATTCAGCTGTGGAAATGGTTTTGTCAAAACAACTTTCTCTCAATGTTCAAGAAAGCATGAAAAACACTGAAGATGAGCAGAAAGTCAATGAGCTGCAAAATCTACCTTTAGAATTAGATGTTATGTTAAGAAGTGAACAATTAAAAGAGATAGAGGTATGGAAACAAGAAAAACACTGACAACATGATTGCATCATTTATCCAGTGCAATACAATATATTTTAATTGCCAAAAACTTGCTTGCACAGAGTGAAGTCTTATTTAACCTTTGCCTGATGATCAATTTGGTAACTGTATAATTATGTACTAATCAGTAAGTTGTATAACTCTTTCCATTTTAAAAATGGAAGAGTTTAATGAACATTAGTGTTCTTTCTCTGTAACAAAGTTCCTAAAAACTTACTTATTCAATAACAAAATTTAGAGATTCTGACTTGTCATCATGCCTTTTCTTAGTCATTTATATTCTTCTGATTCCAACAAATTCCTTTTATTTTTTTCAAATCATCAACATTATGGGGCGCTCTGCTTTTACATCTATGCTTATGTGTTTATGTACTTATAGCTATGTAAAATGATCTAAAGGAACAATACATGGTCATGATTTTTAAAATGACTCTTTAATTTCTAAGTAATTTTATGTAACAGTAAACATGTATCTAAATCATGAAAGGGGGTAATGTATGTAAATAATAAAAATAAGAGAAACCTTTCTTTCAAATTGCAGAGCCTTTTAATACAATAGGGTGATCTAGTTACTATTAAATGCAGGACCAATTATAAGTTTCAGTCTAGCTTTTAAAGATTTATTTTTATTGTTTTTGACAGAGAGAGAGAGAGAGAGATACAGTGACAGAGACTGAGAGAATGGGGAGGGCCCAGAACAGTCCCCATAGTTACACATCATTGGCTTTTCGACATAGTTTCGTTCCACAGTTGGGTGCAGGGCTGCACAGGGAAGGAACTGGGCCAGGGTCTGGCTCCAGTGAGAACCGAACTGGGGGCATTCCCCGGTTCAGCATATGGGTCCGCATGGGCTGGGACCAGGATTCGATCCGCAGTCGCCAGGGCTGCAAAGTGAGCGCTTAACCCACTAAGCCATCCTGGCTTCCCTCAGTCTAGATTTTAACATAATTCTAGTGAAAAATATATTTTAAGTGTTAAGTTTCTCTGTGTGCAAATGAAATATTTAAAACATCTTAGGATAGAGTCTGTCGTTAGGAAGAAAGAGGACAGGCAAGCAAATGAATGAATGAATGAATGAGTATACCTCCTGATTTCCTTGACTTGTTTTTAGGAATTATATACCCATTTGGAAGCAAAGAAAGCAGCCATTGAATCACTAGAACAAACTGAGTATCTCAACAAAACAGAACCAAGTTCGTTGGCTGTCCCCAATACAAGGAATTCCGTGCAGCACTTGGACAATCTGCTGCAGGCACTTACTATTTTGAAGAAAAATAAAGAAAGCCAATATTGTGTTCTGAAAGATTTTCAGGAACACCTCACTGCAGTTGAATCCTCCATGAAAGCCTTGTTGACAGAAAAGGAAAATCTAAAAGTGTGAGTGTAATAATTTAGGACTTATATTCATTTTATTCAAGCATAGTCTCCAGTACTTTGGACAGGCCCAGGATTGTAAGCGTTTATACTATAGAGGATATTATGATTTTAATACTACAGTATAGAAATTGATTCTGCATGGAAGCCATTGAAGAACTCTGTTGATTTCAGGCAAAAAAAAATTTATATTTGTGTTAATTTTATAATAAAGTTGGACTATTTAAAAAATTTCTTAAATACTAAATTCACACTAAATATCTGCAAAATAGGTTTAAGTTCTTGGAATTCTTTCTGTCAATTCTAAACTATGGGGTGGAGAGAAATATTTATGTATACAATTATTTAGTATCAGCATAATTGGTTTGAATAGTTTGGAGTGTATTTAATACATGTGTATTATAGTGATTTTTAAAAAAATAGATGTACTCCTTTTGGCTTTGAAAATGATGGCAAATGGTTGTAGATATAGTTTTAATGGGTAAGCATTTTCTCATTATTAAACAGGTTTACTTTATAGCTATACCTAAATAGGGTTTTGTTTCTGTGATATACCATGAGGAAACACTTTTATATTCAGAAGATTAACCTGATGATTGTATTTTCTTAGTATTTTTCTTTCTCTTCCTTTTTTTTATTGTTTGAGAGAGAGAGAGAGAGAGAGAAGGGGGAGGGCCCAGAGCAGTCTCCATAGTTTTACGTCATTACTTTTGACATAGTTTCATTTTATAGGTAGATGTGGGATCTCACAGGTCAGGAACCCAACCAGGGACCTCCCACATGGGAAGCACTCCCCAGGTGGGAACCGAACTGGGGTCCTCCCACATAGGAAACATGCTCCAGTTCAGCATATGGGTCTGCACAGGCCAGGGCTGAGACTCAGTCCTCAGACCCCAGGGCTGCAAGATAAGCATTCAAACTGCTGAGCCTTCCCTACATCCCCTTAGTATTTTTATCATTATTATTGGAAAGAAGATAACCTAGGGTTTGGCTGTAGTGGTATTTTCTCTTAGTCTTAGACTAACCTTTGTAAAGTATTTTATAGGTTACAGAGTACTTTTACATACATTGTGCCCTTTACTCTTTACACCTTTTCTATGTTATGATACTCATTTTGTAGGTGAGCCCTCTCCATTGTCACAAACTAATTGAAAGCCACAGTAATCATAATTCTGATGTTATTTTAAGGACAGAATGCTCATATAGACAACCTAATCTTCTGTTCTATGAATTCAAAGCAGAATTAATTTCTTTTAATAACATCTAGCCTTGTGTTGATATATAATAAATATTAATGGGCTCCACTTTTCTTCTTTTTCTAGGGGACCACTGGACAACGCAGCCTATATGGCCAAAATTCAAAAATTGCTAGCATCAGTAGAAAAAGAAAAAAATTCTTTAAGCAAGATGAAAATTGAATGGGAAAATTTGTCCAACTCTCTGACTGACATGGATAAGAAATTGTTGGAAAGCCAGATCAGGAAACTTGAACATAGGTGGGAACAAGTGGAACAACTAGTTCAAAAAAAGTATTCTCAACACATGGTGGAACACGAGGAATTTATGTCCTTCATGAGAGAGATCCAAGACCTTGACATTTCTCTGCAGCAGCAACAGCAGTGTCTCCAGTTAAGACTGAGCTCTCCAGAAGAACAAGAAGGGAACCAAAGTATGGTTGCCTTGGCCACTGAACTTCACGCTGTTGAGCATAGGTTTTCTGTTCTGAAGGGGCAGGCTGAACTTCTGATAAAAAGGATTTGGGGAGAAAAAGAAAAGAAGATTTTGGAAGATGCAATAAATAATTTGCAGAAGCAATTGGAAGCATTGGAGCCATTAAACATAGAGGTGGAAAATCAGATCAAAAAGTGTGAAATAAGGAACAAGGTGAAAGAGACTATCTTATGGGCCAAGAATCTGTTAGGTGAACTCATTCCTACCATTTCCCTTCTCCCAGATGACATTCTTTCACAAATTAGAAAGTGCAAAGTGACACATGATGACATTCTGGATAAGCAGCAGAGTGTGGAGTCATTGGTTGAAGAGGTCAAAGATAATATTCCTAACCTTACAGCATATGAGAATGATGATTTAAATAAGCTCCTACAGGACTTACAAAATCAATGCCAAATGCTCGTTTTAAAATCAACTCAAAGATCACAGCTATTAGAATTGAAGTTGGAAGAAAGAAGCAAGTTTGTTGCAGCAATAGAGAAGGTTCAGCTTTCACTCCAAGGAAATGAAACAGGGACAGTTCCCAAAATGCGAACAACCTCCACAGAGGCTGAACTAGAACATCAGTGTGTCACATTGATGACTTCTCAGAAGGAATTGCAAGAAATTGAGAGTGTAATCTCAACACATCTTCAGGAACTAACAGACATCTGTAAGGATCTAAATGTGTTTGAAAGATTATTTCTGGATGACCAATTGAAAAATCTTAAGACTCGAGTCAACAGAACACAAAGATTAATTCAGAATAAATGTAATGATGTAGAACACAGGATAAATTTTGCTAGAAAATTTCATGAACAAATATCTGTGCTTCAGAAGGAACTTGATAATATACAACACAATGAACAGCTAGCAAATCAAGAAGTAAATCAAGATGTTAAACAGGAGTATGACAGTCTTAAAGACCAACTCACTGGTATTCAATCTAGCATCTTACAAGTATTAAAACTCAAAGAAGTGTTTGACTATATAGGACTCAGCTGGGATTGTTCCCAAATTGATCAATTACAATCCCAAGTATTTGAAAAACAAAAGGAACTTGAAGAAAAAATTAAGCAGTCGGACACATTTATGGCAGAATATGGCAAATATCAAGCATCACTAAGTAAATTGAGGGCAGTGGATTTGCAGATTAAGAAAAAGGCTAAAGCAGTACTAGAAACCCCTAATACTTCACCAGAAAACAGTCAGCTCAATGCTCAAATTTTGAATCAGAGAATTGAAAAAGCTAGGTGCTTGTATCATGAGATAATAAAGAAATTGAGTGAAAATAAGGCTTTTGGTGACTCATTCAAAGAAAAAGAAATACTACAAATAAAGCTGTATGCAGAAGAAAATGATAAGTTACACAAGGTTCTCCAAAACATAGTACTAGAATCCCGTCCAAAAGAAATGGATGAAAAGAAATTTCAGGACAAACTAGAAAATTCCTTACGTGTTTTGAACCAGATAAAATCTCAGTTACAGCAACCTTTACTTATAAATTTGAACACTGAACATATTCAGAATGAAATGGATAATTGCGAAGCATTTCAGGAACAAGTTCAAGCCGAAATGTATAGCATTAAAGCTGTAAGTGTTATTAAGAAGCAAAGAGAAGAAAATGCTACTGGAGCTAGTGATGTGGAGACAAAATTATGTGACACTGAAGATCTTCACATGCAACTTAATACAAACTTTGATTTGCGCACAGTAAGTTTTTTTTTTAATTAATTTATTAATGCATCTATTTTTATTTCCAAGAGTTTATGTTTTGTTCTAGTTAGCATCTGTGCTTCTCAAGTTATAGGTTCCGTAGGAAAATTTGCTACAGGAGAATAGCCATTTAAAAAAAAATTGTAAAAGGTCAGTTTGCAATCCCAATTTATTCTATATCTAAACATAGTGCTAAAACTAAATAAACCAAATTAATAAGCTGGAAAAGGTGAGTTGGATACCTTGTTTCTATGTCCCTTTATAGCTTAGAGCTTATAACAAAGTTGGTTTGTTTTTTAGAAATAATAGGGCAAAATAGAAGATACAGTGTAGAGAAAAGAATACCAACTGATAACTAACGTTTGCTTAGGACTTACAATGTCTAGGAACAGTGCTGACACTTGACCTTTAATCATCACAGAAACTCAGTGATAATGAGTGCTATTGCTATTATTAGTCCCATTTTAAAATAAGGAAATTGAAGTTCAGAAACATCAATAGTTTTCTCAGGGCCTTGCAACAGTAACAGAACCAGAATTGAAGTTGAAATCTGTCTGATTTTAGAGTAGGGGGGTCATCAAATTAAGGCCCATGGGCCAGATCTGCACCTGCCCTGCCCCATTCCTTTACAATAGTCTATGGGTGATTCCATACTATAACAAAAGGATTTAGTAGTTGTCATAGTCATGGTCTGCAAAGCCTAATATATTTAGTCTGACTCTTTACTGGAAAAGTTTGCTGACCTCTGTTGCAGAACAACTCCAACGTACTCCCTCCTTTGCTGAAATTTATAGGGTACATATCTTAGGCAGCATTGAAACACACTGTGCTTAAAATATAGTGCCTTTCACTGTGTTTTCAAATTGTCACATTAAATTTATAGACTGAGGAAATTACCTTTCTTCTTTAATTCAGAGAGGTATTAGATAATATATTTGCAATGTATTTTGATAGGTCTACATGCTATAGAAATGTAAAGTTGTTCTATGAACCCTAATATATTCTTTAAATTGATACTTAAAAAATGTTGAGTAAATTGACTACTTCATTTTTTTGTTGAGGTATAACTGACATATAATGTTATATTAGTTTCATGTGTACATGATTCTATATTTATATATATTGTGAAATGGTCACAAATCTAGTTAACAGCCATCAGTCACCATAGTTATAGAATTTTTTTCTTGTGATGAGAACTTTTAACATCTATTTTCTTAGCAACTTTCAAATATACAGTACAGTGTTACTAACTACAGTTGCCATGTACATCACATGCCTATGACTTATTTATAACTGCAAGTTTATAGCTTTTGACCTCCTTTGCTTGTTTCACCTACCCCACCACCACCCCTGGCAACTGCTAATCTGTTCTCTGTATCCTTCTCTGATTGGTTTTAATACATTTTCCAGAAGCATTGTACATAAATCCCCAAAATAATACCATTCAAATTGGACGGGAAGGGACTTTTAAAGCTCTTTATTTTAACTATTTGTCTTTTCAATAAGAAGACTGAGATCTGGAGGCATTAAGTGATGTGCTCAAAACTAAAGTTAGTTGGCAAAGCCATTAATTTAAAAACCAAGCTGAGTTTTTCATCTCTTCATTGTTTTTTACTCAAATATTGATTAAGAATATATACATTAAATATACTCAATTGTTTTATTTAATTCATAGTCTAATACAAGAGTTCTCGAGCAGCAGGAATACATGTCATTGGACATGATTCATATCTGTTTTTGAATATAGATTCGATTTTCTAGCAAATCTGGGAACACTTTTTCTTTATGCAAACAAAACATTGTTCATTTTAAAATACCAGCCAAACTAAAAGTATGAGGTGCTAATTCTTACAAGAAAGCCTTTTATGCATGCACGACAAAAATTTGAGAATGATAAAAAATCCCAAATGTTTGTCAATTTTGTCACAGTATTTAATCTCCTGTTCACCAGAATGTCTTGAATGATGCTTATGAAAATCTGACACACTATCATGAGGCAGTCAGCAGAGCAGTGGGGATCATCGCTGCCCTTGAAGCCGTCATTGTGTCCCATAGAGTAGACCTGGATAATCCAGAAGAATCACTGGTGATGCCTCGCCAAAAACAAGAGGAATTGGGATCCACATTAGCAGCCATCCAAGACCTCACCGAGAAATTGGGAGCCATATCCAGCCCTGAAGCCAAGCAACAACTTCAATGTACTTTACAGGAATTAGTTTCTAAGAGCTCAGCCCTGAGGGAGGTAGGCAAAGTAAAGGAAGCTGAAATAGAAAGGTAGGTACTTCTTTCTTAAGGTAATGCTTTAAGAACAAAAGACACAGATTTGTTTTTAATTAACATGTACACATTAGAAATAATTTGGAAAATGTGGAAAGTAGAAAAAAGTCACTAAGGAAAACCATAGCAAAACCTTAATTTATTTTTTTTTATTAAATGTTGAATACATACAGCAGGATGTTTTGGCTTTTTGAGTTTTGTATTTTACTCTGGAATGTAAAGCTTTTGTTAATTAAAGTATAGTTTGCAAACAATTTTATATTAGTTTCAGGTGTATAACATAGTGATTTGACATTTAGTAATAAATAGTATATGAAGTGATCACCGTGAGAAGTCTAGTAACCATGTGTCACTGTACAAAGTTATTGCAATATTATTGACTGTATTTTCTATGCTGTACATTACATCCCCTTGACTTATTTATGTTATAATTATAAATTTGTACCTGTTAATCCCCTTTAAGCAGAATGTTAATAAAAGTCTGTATTATAGTATAAAGAATAATGATCAATAGCTTTGTACCCAAAGGTTCAAAGATAAACATGAGTTTTTAATTTTTTTGCATACTCCTTTCTTCTTTTAGAAGTAATCATTATCTTAAATATTTTATGTGCTTTTAAAAATATTTTTACTGTGTGTTTGTGTTGCATTTTCATGTATGTGTATTTTCTGTGACTTAATTGTTTTCTAATTCATCATTATGATTTAGAAATTTATTCATGTTCTTACCTGTAGTAAAATTCATTCACCCAGCTATTGATAGATATTTGGGTTGTTTCTAGTTTTTGCATTCATAAAAGTTCTGCTAGGATTTTCTACTTGCATTTTCAAATGCAAGAGTTTCCCTTTGATACACACCTAGGATTATGGTTGCTGGATCAAAACGTATGCATACCTTAAATTTTTAATTCCAAATGATTTTACTCATTTTTACTGAAACCAGCAGCATATCAGTGTTTCAATTTTCCCATATCCTTGCCAACTCTTGATGTGAGATTTAATTTTTGCCACTCTGATGGGTGGGAAATGATGTTTCATTGTGGTTTTAATTTGCATCTGTATTACTGCTAATGAATTTGAGCCTCTTTTTTAAATATTTCTTGGTTCATATTTTATCTTCTGAAGAATACCTGTTCAAGCCTTTACCCAATTTTTATTGGCTTGTCCATGTTTTTCTTCATGATTTGTAGGGACTTATTCTATATTTTGGAGATTAGTCTTTTGTAGTTATATGTGTTACACAGTTTTTACAGAGAGGTCTCCCATTAACATCTATTAGGATTGAGCACCAGGCTTTATCCTCTGTCTCCAGCATTATAAGAGAAAGAAAACTAAAAAGCCAGCAAATACCCTCAAAATGAAAAATGGCCCCAGAACTTATTTTATTTCTCTGTAATCCTACTTTCACTAAGTTTGGGGCATCTGAATATTTCTTAATTCCTTGCTAGTTTATTACTGTGTGTGAAGAATTAAAAAAAAAACTTAATACTGAATTTTTAATTGATTTGTGGGGGATTTAGGCTCTATTTGTTTTGTATACATAATTTTATTCATAGTGTTTTAAATATATATTACATGCTATCTAAAAATACACTGCCTTGGGGAAGCCGGGATGGCTCAGTGAGTTAAGCGCTCACTTTGCAGCGCCGGGGACCGAGGATCGAATCCCAGATCGAATCCCGGCCCCGGCCCGTGCGGACCCATATGCTGAACTGGGAGCTCCCCCAGTTCAGTTCTCTCTCTCTCTCTCTCTCTCTCTCTCTCTCTCTCTCTCTCTCTGTCAAAAATAAATAAACAAATAAATAAAAAGAATAAATTAATAAAAATATCCTGCCTTTTTCTTTATTTATAACATGTGCTCTTTTTCTTACTGTAACAAAAACTCCATAAAGTAATTGTAATTGTTATGCAATATTTCATAAAATGGATCACTATAATTTATTCAGCCATATCTTTTCATAAAGTGTTTTAATATTGCCATTTTAGTTAATAGTCTAATAAATAAAAAGATTTTACTATGCAAAAGGTTTTTGTCAGTTTTGGGATACATTTTTAATACTGTATTAGGATTTAATTCCTTAAGATAAATTGCAAAAGTTGAATTAATGAGTTAAAAGTTAAAATATGAACCAAGAAATATTCAAAAAAGAGGTTCAAAAAGAGACTCAAGCATTGTTGAGAATGAATGGTTTTCTACAAGAATTGTACCAATTTGTACCTCATTAGCAGTGCTAAAGAATGCAGTTTTCCAATTTAGGTGTTTTGAGAATAGTCTTATCTGCCTGTTAAAATTAGCAATAAAAGTCTTATGTAGGTCCCTGTGAGAAGGAAGGAGTTAGTCAATAAAAATTTGTTGAAATACATTTAATAGCAAAGATAATTGTATTTTGTTTTTTATTAAGTGTTCAGAATTCATTAATAAATTTTAGAATTTATGCCCTAAATAATACTACTTTTTTTTCTAACTCACTAGGTGTCTCAAGAATTACAAATGCTATAGGAAAATTAAAGAGGAAATTGGTTCTAATCTCATCCATATAGAAACAGTTCTTGGGCAGTCCATGTCCCTGTTGCCAGTATCTTACAAAGAAGCTTTAGAACGTTTGGAACAGAGCAAGGTAATAGTATTTGCAAATCTCCAGTAAGACTGTGTGCAGAAAAATGGCCGAGAGCAGGTAGAGACAGTAGGGAATGGCGCTGTTATGACCACAGACATCTTCAACCAGAGTTGTACACTCAAGAAAATTCCTGAAACCAAAAGCCAAGGGGAAGCAGTAGCTCTGAGAGACTTGAGCACTTGGGTTTATAGTAAGGTGACCAGACGTCCTGCTTTTTAACAATTTGTCCCGCGTCCCGCGGCGTTTTAAAAAAGTCCCAATTTTTGGAAAGAATGCACGACAAGCAAGGGAACGGCAAGAGATAGACCCAATTTTTAATCAAGACACCCCCCCACCCACCCCAACCCCCACCCCGGTCAATGGTGTCGCGCTTTACCAATGTTAAAATCTGGTCACCTTAGTTTATAGGACAATCTTCTCCCCAGTAGCATGTAGTCCTATTGATCACTTTTTGTAAAGCTTCATTTTTTGTTATTTTGTTGGACATTGCTGGATGAATGACAGAGAATTTAACACCAACTATTGTTAATTGCTAAACTTGGGTTATTTCTCATATGCTATTCCTAAGCAATTTTAGTTTGTGCTTATTTTCATCTGTTAGAGTCTATGGTATTATATTATTAGGTTTCAGTGGGAACATTCTAAATCATCTGTGCTTAAAATTCACTCCAAAACAGAAAACCTAAATATGTTGGTAGTTGATACAGTATATGCAAATTAACTACCTAGTAAAATATGAGACTTACATTAAAATAACAAAATGGATTTCTAGGATATTTACTTTTTTTTTTTTTTTTTTTTTTTTTTTTTTTTTTTTTTTTTTTTTTTTTTTTTTTTTTTTTTTTTTTTTATCTTTTCACATTTATAGAGAGAAATTATCTTTTTGTCTTCAGTGCATAGTTATTTCCATTTTACCTTTTGACAGATAGAGAGAGAGACAGAGACAGAGACAGTTAGAGAACCGAACTGTGGGAACTCCCCAGTTCAGCACGTGGGTCCTGCCTGGG
>PVKE010030862.1:0-19380 GCA_004027555.1 Craseonycteris thonglongyai
TAAGTGAGGTCATATTGTTCCGGATTCTTTCATTCTGACTTATTTCGCTTAATAAGATGGTCTCTAGGTCCATCCATGTTGCCAGAAATGACTGTAATTTATAATTTCTCATCGCTGAGTAGTATTCCATTGTGTAAATGTACCACATCTTCTTTATCCAGTCATCTATCGAAGGGCATTTGGGTTGTTTCCATGTTCTGGCCACTGTGAACAGTGCTGCGATGAACATGCGGGTACAAACATCTCTAAAAATTAAGGTTTTCAGGTTTTTTGGGTAGATGCCCAGTAGTGGGATGGCTGGGTCATATGGTAATTCCATTTGTAATTTTTTGAGGAATCTCCATACAGCCTTCCATAGTGGTTGTACCAGTTTACATTCCCACCAGCAGTGTATGAGGGTTCCTTTTTCTCCACAGCCTCTCCAGCACCTGTTACCCCTTGTCTTGTTGATAATAGGGTGTAAGATGGTATCTCATTGTGGTTTTTATTTGCATCTCCCTAATTGCTAGTGAAGTGGAGCATTTTTTCATATATCTGTTGGCCATATGTATGTCTTCACGAGAGAAGTGTCTGTTAAGGTCATCAACGCAGAGAATTTAAGACCTTGTAAAAGCGCTTTTCTTTAAGTGTATGTGCAATACTTCAGTTTGAGTGGTCGATGTATGGGTGTAAGTCACCCTCCCCTCCTAACCTGGCAGGTGTGTGTTTGTGGGTTGGTATTTGTATTGGCAGGGTTTCATAATGTCTCCTCCTGCCCATGTACCCTAACAGAAATCCCATGCGTGGGGACTCATGACCCGTTAACACAGAACGGCTGCTGGGAAAACAGCTGGAAGAACTACATTCCTGTTTCCTAAATTAATTAGTTTGGTACTTCATGTATAAATCTCAACCTACAGGCAAGGAATTCCTGACTGAAATTGGAAGTTCTCGATAAACCATGCAAGTGACTATGAAGCAATGTCATAAAGGGCATTCCTGGAAGAATTAACGTGTGCATAATTAATTGTCTACATAGAAATCCCATGGAAGCTTCTCCCAAGCCAGAGGCAAGGCTGATACATCCAGCCAGTAACAAGATAACAAGTGCTTTCAGACAGTTTATTCCATAGACAGCGAACGTAAGACTAGTTACAGGTGCCAGCTCCCAGCGTCCCTTGCACAGGGTGGCACTGAAACAGAGTGCCCCTGACAGCAACAAGGATGACAGGACAGCTGCTGCTGAGTAGACGATGCTCCGCTGCAGCGGAGCAGTGTTGAAGCCTGCAGCTCGACCCCACAGGGCTGGGGTGGAAAGCCTCAGCCCTCATTACCGGGAGATGGCAAGGAGAAAGCCTCTTAGGACAGCATCCCTGACAGAGAAGCTTTGTGGCAGCTCTTCTCTTCGTAAGCCTCCCACGCTCTCCTGTCCTGGGAGGATTCGAGGGTTCTGCCAAGATGAAGGTTTACGTGTCCCATGTGGAGAAATGAAGGTACCAGGGAACTCGAGCCATCTCCCTAAACCTACGCCTCACCCCCAAAAGCTTCTGGAACTGATCAACATTGGAAAGACTGTAGGATACAAAGTCAACACACACAAATCAAATGTTTCTCTACACTAGCATTAGCAATTAGAAATTGAAATTTAAAAGAACAGTACCATTTACCCTCTCCTCCCCATTAGTATACGTAGGGATGAGTCTAATAAAATGTGTACAGAGTGTATATGCAGGAAATGACAAATAACGGATGACAGAAAGAACTATATAAACCAGGAAACTTATTTACATAGTGATTTGTAAAATACAGTATAAATATAGTTAAGATCTCATTTTTTCCTAAATTGGTCTACAGATTTAATTGCAATCAAGATCCCAGCAGGAGTTTTTGGAGATATAGACAAGCTAATTCTAAAATTTTTATAGAAAGGCACAGCAAACTAGAATATCCAAAAGAATTTTGGGAAAAAAAAGTTGCAGGACATGCTACCCAATTTAAAGAATTAGTATAAAGCCACAGCTATTAAAACAGTGCAGTATTGGCAAGTGGACAGACATATAGATCAGTTGAATGGAATACAGACTAGAAATAGATGCACACAAATATGGTCATCTGATTTTTGACAAAAATGCAAAGGCAATTTGAGAAGTAGAGTCTTTTCAATAAATGGAGTAGAATTAGACATTCATTTGCCAGGGGAAAAAAGAATTTGCAACTGTACCTCACACTCTATATAAAATTTAGCTCCAAATGAATTTAAATATAAAATAAAGAACTACACGTCTTCTATAAGAAAACAATGCAGAAAATATTTGTGTCCTGAGACATGACACATTAAAATACTATCTATAAAGGAAAACATTGATAAATTGTGCTGTGTCAAAATTGAACACATTTTGGGGAAAACATTTGCACATCACCTATGTAATATAGGACTAGAATCTTGAATAGGCAAGTATATGAAAAGCAGATATTTAGGATATATAAGACCATGCAAAGCTCTCAAAAGTCAACAGTAAGAAAGCAAAGAATGAGTACAGACAGGGAAAGATGAGCAGCACTTTACAAAGAGGATGACAGATGGCAGATGAGCACATGGAAAGATGCTCAACCTCATTAGCCATTAGGGAACTGCAAATCAAGACCACCATGAAATGCCTGCTCACATCTATAAGAATGGTTAAAATTAACAAAATGTTGACGATCCTAGGTGCTGACAAGGATGCTGAGAAACAACCTCTCACACATTACTGCTGGGAATGCAAAATGGCCCAGCACTCTGGAAAACAGTGTGGCATTTATCCCAGAGAAACAAAACTTGATGTTCCCACAAAACAAATTACATGAGCGGTCATCATAGTTTCATTTGTAATAGCTCCAAACTGGAAACAACTCAAATATCCATCAAAGGGTGAATTGAAAGAAAAGCTGCGCAATAGCTTTACAATGGAAAAGTCCTCTGCAATACAAGGAAGGAAGACTTGATACACCCAATGACTGGGATCACAAAAGCATTATGTTGGAAAGAAACTATTTCAAAAGATTACATATGGAGTAATTCCACTTACGTATGTAACATTCTGAGAAAGGCAAAATTATAGGAACAGATTGTGGTTGTAGGTGTGGGGGGAAGGTGTGACCACGGAGGGTTTGTTTTTGAGGGGGCGTGAAGGAACTGTTCTGAGGAGAAACAATGTCTACCGTGCCTAACAAATAGAAGGGCTTTGTAAACGTGAACTATTGTTACAGCCAGTAGCAGTCCTTCCTGCCCTTCATCTAGAAACCTCACAACCAGTCCATTTATGACATTAAATGAAATTCTCATTTTCGAGGGTGATAGTGTTTGTTTGTTTTTTGTATGTAAATTTATACTATGAATATATTTGCTAGACAGGCTAGACAATGGTGAGCAAAAAGAGATAACATGAATCACAATCTTGTAATATACATGTACAAACATGTGAGAATTTAAGGATATGAGTCCTGTGTCAGCTGGTTCTCTGGCTGGATTCTGTCTTAGGTTTGTTTGTACATGTTGAGCACTATGTGTCATCTGTCCCTGAGGGGTTAACCCTGTAAGGATCCCAGTGGTGCCTCTGTAGGTACCTGATGGCACGAACTACTGAGATTCAATTTAGAGAATATCTTTAGTTGCTTCAATGCCTTTCACTTATATATATTTTACATTTCTGTACATGTTTCTTTTGTTTGTAAAAGGAAAAGGCAATGTGTTCCTGCTATCATACAGAGTTGTTCTTACTTTACGTATTAATAGTCGACATTGAATTAAATGTTGACATCTGAGTACAGTAGTTGTTTTCAATGCTTTGTATCATGTGGCAACCCTGGATGGACTGTTAGACTTTTTTTTTTTAAAGATTTATTTTATTGATTTTTGACAGAGAGAAACAGAGACAGAGAGAGACAGAGAGAAGGGGGAGGGCCCAGAGCAGTCTCCATAGTTGACATTAATTTTCCATATAGTTTCACTCCACAGGTGGGCACAGGGCAGGAACCGGGCTGGGAGCCTCCCGCATAGGCCTCGGCAAGAACTGAACTGGGGGCACACCCCAGTTCAGCATATGGGTCCGCATGGGCCGGGGCCAGGATTCGATCCTTGGTCCCCAGGGCTTCAAAGCGAGTGCTTAACCTGCTGAGCCATCCCAGCTTTCCCTGGACTGTTAGACTTTTAATGAGTATTTTTGATGATATTTGGGGTGATTGCTTAGGGTTGTTAAATGAGCTAGAAATGAACCATTATTTTTACCAGTTAAAACAATAGAATACAAGTTCCTGTGTTCTGAAACATTTGTATTCAACATGTTCCCAGAAAGGGACTCAATCTGGATCATAAGGAATATGCACAGAGCACCTAGTTTCCATGATATCTACGAATGCATTTACTTTCGTGGATACTTATAAGTCCCAACATGGGGGAGTGTTGTTATTTCACTGTGTTTGAAGAGAACACTGAAGGTCTGAGAATTTGTCATTTGACAAAAGTGCACAGCTTGTGAGTGGTAGAGTCAGACCCCTAACAGCAAGGAAGGAACTTATGAGCACATTACTAAAAACTATGAAGGTGCCACAGCTAGAAACTGGTAGCAACACTGGACTCTGAGGACTGCAAAGGAGAAGAAAGAGACATTTATTTTCAACCAACCAACAAACAAACATGTGCTGGGAGTTTTATCCTATATGTGCATTCTTTTGAAAATTTAAACGGAATTCAGGTTGGGCAAATTATCAGGACAGTCACCACCTGGCATAATAAGCACAATGACAGATGTAAGCTCAAGTGCGATGGGGACAGACAGAATGGGTCCTTCTTCTTTATCAGTGGGTGAAATTGGAAGCAGGATGGGAAGGTGGAGAGGAGGAGCTGCCTGAACTGAGCCCTGAAGAAGAGTTACTTAAGGGAAGCTGGGATGGCTCAGTGGGTTCAGTGCTTGTCTTGCAGCTGTGGGGTCTGAGGATCGAGTCCTGGCCCCGGCCTGTGCAGACCCATATGCTGAACTGGGCCAGTGTCCTATGTGGTAAGCACCCAGTTTGCAGGAGTGTGCTTCCCATGTGGGAGGCCCTGAGTTCGGTTCCCGCCCTGGGTGTGCTTCTCATGTGGGAGATCCCGGTTAGTTCCTGCCCTGGGCGGCCCCACGTCCACCTGTGTGGAATGAAACTATGTCGATGTAATGATGTACAGCTGTGGAGACTGCCCTGGGCCCTCCCCTCTTCTCTATCTCTTAAACAATATAACAAATCTTTTTTTTTTAAGTTATTAGGTGAAAGGCTAGAGGAGGGCTGCAAGCAGAGTCCTGGAGCCCGGCTTGGAAGCCTGTTTGGGGAGCTGCAGGGGTGACTGGGGGGTGCCTGGTGGGAGCCGGTGGTGTTGTGCAAGGAGAGGAGCTGGCGGGAAAGCAGGGCAGATCATGAAGGAACTTGCTGGACATGCTGAGGAATTGGGTTTTATCTTGGAGGCAGTGTGTGTGTGTGGGTCACCCCGTGATGTTAAGACATGAAAATCTAACCAGTGTCACATTCCTGTGACACTGAAGTGTTCCCCTACACTCAGGACTCGCAGTCATCACTACAGCCGGGCAATCGCTTCCCTGGATCACACATCTGCTCCCCAGTATGCCCTCCATTATTTACTTATTTCTTCATTATAGTATTGTTTGTTGGTGTTGGTGACAGTTTTGATGGGTCTTTTGAATATCTGCATGTCTTGCAGTGGGGCATTGACTGTTCTTTCAGATTCTTTTTAAGGACGTGTGCCCGTTGAACAGCCTTGGAAGAACAAGCGAGTACCTCCCTTCAGAGCGCAGGATAGATTTGTATAGTGTCCTGTATAACAGTGACAAGGTCTTCCTCCAGGACAAAGGCCAGACACAGGCTTAAGGCCTATTATAAAAAAAGGTGGGGGGTGGGGGGGAAAGCTGGGATGGCTCAGCGGGTAAAGCACTCGCTTTGAAGCCGCGGGGACCAGGGATCGAATCCACCCCGGCCCATGCGGACCCACATGCTGAGTTGGGGTGTGCCCCAGTTCAGTTCTTGCCAGGACCTATGTGGGAGGCTCCCGGCCCAGTTCCTGCCCTGCGCAGCCCTGTGCCCACCTGTGGAGTGAAACTATATGGAAAACTACCGGTAATGCTGTCAACTAGAGACTGCTCTGGGTCCTCCCCCTTCTCTGTTTCTCTCTGTCAAAATCAATAAAATACATCTTAAAAAAAAAATAATAATGTGGGGGAAGCCGGGATGGCTCAGCGGGTTAAGCGCTCACTTTGCAGCCCTGGGGACGGAGGATCAAATCCTAGCCCCAGCCCGTGGGGACCCATATGCTGAACTGGGGTGTGCCTCCCATGCAGGAGGCCCCCAGTTTGGCTCTTGCCCCCCAGTTGGGCCCCTGGCTCAAGGGGGCGTGTCCACCATGCAGGAGGTCCCCAGCCCAGTTCCCACCCTGTGCAGCCCCTGCCCAGCTGTGTGGAAAGAAAACATGTTGAAGAACTGATGATGTGCAACTATGGGGACTGCTCTGGGCCCTCACCCTTCTCTCTGTCTCTCTCTGCCTCTGTCTCTGTCAAAAACAATAAAAAAAATCTTTAAAAAAAAAATTGGATTTCCTAACTTTGGGGTTTTTCTCCTGTGATGCAACCCACTGTGTATGTTGGTGTCACCTGGATCTCTTCCCTTGCCCTGTGGGAATTGGGATTCAGGGGACAGGTGTAAATGCTAATACTCTGGTTATTCTCTATTGCTATTCTTGTTTTCTGACCTAAAAGTCTTGTGTCTTCTGAAAGAAACCAGGAAACTATGGTAAGATCCAGTTCATTCCCAGTTCTTTTTCTTCTTTTTTAAAGATTTATTTTATTGTTTGAGAGGAGGTAAGAGAGAGAAATGGGGGAGGCCCAGAGCAATCTCCATAGTTGTACATCATTAGTTATGACATAGTTTCATTCCACACAGTTGGATGTGGGCCGCGGGGGGTGGGACTTGAATCGGGAGCCTCCCTCATGGGAGGTGAGAACCTTCGTCACCATCCCAGCAGTTACCCATTGTGCCGCAGTTCAGCATATGGGTTTGCACAGGCTGGGCCTGGGATTCGATCCCTGTACTTTTCGGTTGCAAGGGAAGCACTTAACCAGCTGAGCTATCCTGATATTCCCATTCTTAGTTTTTGACAGTTGATTTATTTGTGTATGTCTTTACTTATGCCTTGTCATGTTTCCAAAAGGACTTCTTTAAATTTTAAATATATATATATATATATATATATATATAATTTATTTATTTTTATTTGCAAAAAGACTTCTGAATGCACCACACTGCTATGTGTTGCCACAGGTTAAGAAAAGGAAACTTATATAAAGTGATTTTGCCTTATTAATAAAATTTATACTGACTACTTCTGAACAACTTTATTGAGATGTAATTTACACATATAATGCTTACAGGTTTAAAATATGTGATTCCTTGATATATTTTATTTTGCTTACTACACTTTTAATACTTTTCATTTTGTTTCTGAAGTGCATAATCAGACTCACCAGGAACTTGCTCTTGGTGGAGACAATCCCCACAGGGACATGGGAAGTGGTCCAGGTGATGCTTGCATGCAGTTGTTTGCATAACAGGAAAAGAGCCACAAAGTCGGGAAACCTGGACCTTTCTTCATTGTGTTAATTTTGCCTCAATCACTGAGAGACTCTTTGAATTTTCCTCTTTAGGCCTCTGGACCAGCACTGTTCTCTGGAACTTTCTACAATGATAGAAACTCTCTTTATCTGCACTGTCCAATATGGAGCCACTAGCCACACGTGGTTATTGAACACTTGAAATGTGGCCAGAGAAACTGGGGCACTGAATTATGAATTCTATTTAATTCTAATTAATTTAAATAGGCAATGTGTCCAGTGCCTGCAACATTGGACAGCACAGGGCCACTAAATGACAAGGCTGCTGCTTCAGGAGAGAACCTCAGGATTCCTGACCAGGCCCAGGGCTGCCAAGGTCTCCTCCCCTGGGCAGCACTTCTGAGCTATGGTTGAAGGGAGCTCTGGAACTCACCCTTGGTTCCAATCTCTGTGGCTTTTCTAAGGTGTATTTTTTCTATAATAAGCTTCAGTTGAACCTGCCCCAGGTGATCCAAGCAGTGAGGTGCACCTGGATCAGATCTCACAGCCCCCAAAGGCCTCACTAGTTTGCTTCTCCCAAGAGGTGATGACTGCTGTCACGGGAGACCCGGCAGATGAGGCCAAATGCCTCCTACAGCCGCACATGTGTCCTGCTACCAGCCACCCCGTGCAGGGCACTGTCACCGGAATTTTGTAAATCCTTTAACAGCCCCCAGCATTGCACGGTGTTTTCCTGCTAATCACATCAATTTAAAAAAATACGGGTATTTAAAATAAACCAAGATTTGATAACTAATTTAGCTTTGCTGGGTTTTTTTTTGTTTTTTTTTTAAGATTTATTTTATTGATTTTTGACAGAGAAACAGAGACAGAGAAACAGAGAGAAGGGGGAGGACCCAGAGCAGTCTCCATAGTTGACATTAGCTTTCCATATAGTTTCACTCCACAGGCGGGCACAGGGCTGCGCAGGGCAGGAACTGGGCCGGGAGCCTCCCACATAGGTCCCGGCAAGAACTGAACTGGAGGCACACCCCAACTCAGCATGTGGGTCCGCATGGGCCGGGGCCGGGATTCGATCCTCAGCTCCCAGGGCTTCAAAGTGAACACTCAACCCGCTGAGCCATCCCAGCTTTCCCTTTTTTTTTTAAAGATTTATTTTTATTGTTTTTGACAGAGAGAGAAGGGGTGGGGGGGTGGGGGGTGGCCCAGAGCAGTCTCCATAGTTGCAAGTCATTGGTTTTCTGCATAGTTTTCATTCCACAGGTGGGTGTGGGACTTCACAGGGCAGGAACCAGCCAGGGGCCTCCCACATGGGAGGCATGCCCTGGTGAGAACCAAACTGGGGGTACACTCCAGTTAAGCATATGGGTCCATATGGGCTGGGATTCGATCCACCCACCCCAGGGCTGCAATATAAGTGCTGAACCCGCTGAGCCATCCCGGCACCCCGACGCTTTAGTTTTCAATAAGCAGCAGTAACAGCAAATAGAAAAGAGGCAGATGTATTGGGGCTCTGTGAAGTAAACCAAATTGCAGTGCACTAGTGAGCCTGGATCCCCTCACCTGTAGAATATGCACAGTGACTGTGCATCGTACACTTGAGACTTCCTTCTAAGTGCATGTATTTGCCCCGATTAGTGGTTCTGGGCGTTAGTGTCAGTCAGGGGAGCCCTGACTAATGGACTGAGCCTGAGGCAACCTGAAGCAAAGCCTTCCTTCAGGAAGCACCCGGGATGGGCGTGTTGTTCCCTGAATGAAGACTGCGCACGTGGTGAAGGTGGTAGGGCCCTGTATACTAGGGGCTGTTTGAGGAGCACAATGGTGCTAGACCACTCTAATGAATATGCAGAAACCAGCTGTCACTCAAGGACCTATCCTGCTGACCTGGAATCTCCCACTTACCTTGAGGAGACAACCACTCCCACTGACAGGATCTAAAATAATAAATACATGATAAAGGAGCTTGGTTCCACCCTCCAGCTATTTAGTTTTACTTGCAAAATAGGTCATCAAAGTCCATGGGAATCTCTGGTGCTCAATAAGCCCTGTGAAAGACAAAGGCAGATCTGAATGAATATGCAGATGGTAGACTGTTGTGCTCCCAGATCATGATGATCCCGAAGGCAACCAAGAGACCAACTCCGATGCAAGTACAAAGAGAGGTTTTATTGATACAAGCTCAAGCCCGGTCTGTCTATCTCCCAGTACAATTAGGAGAGAACCACACGGGAATTTAAAGAAGAAAACCGCAAGCGTGTGGGGTGATTGGATAAGGATAATCGTATCAGGGAGTGGGACAAGGAGCAGAAGTTGGGTGGGGGAGTTGCGTTCCTCCCTGGTAAGAGGGGAGAGGCTTGAGTTTCTCTCTCCTGGGGCCTTTGAGCCTCGCCTTCTCTGAGATGACGGCCAATTTCACAAAATAGAGTCTCTTAGGTTTCACATTCCCCCCTTCTCTAGTGCATAGGAAGCTCAATCCTGAGCTTCAGCAGTGGCAAGGTGTTGATATCTAGGGTGCAGAACCATCAGCTGTATAGCTCCTAACCTCTCATGTATGAGTTAAGATTACCTCCCCAGCCTGGTCCTGTATGCCCCCTTCGTCACTTAGCCCATAATGGGTCTGAAGCGTGTGAAGCAGACATTTTTCCCTGGGGTCCCTGGACATCGGCTGGTGCCTGAATTTCCTAGTTTAGCAGTGGCTGTCCAATATAGTTGACTGCCATATGAACACATCCTAGCACTAGTATAACATGAATGATGTACAAATGTGTGCCAAGTAAAAGAGTGGGTGCCCTGTCGTCCTCTTAATCTATCCAATGCTGACTGGCTTTGTTTGTAGCAATCAGCTGGGCAAGAGGGGACAGTTGGGTTGTTAGAGGTAACAGGGGCGATAGGGAAGCAAAGAAGAGTTATCAATATTAGTCTCACAGTTTTTTTTGTTTTTTTTTTAAATATTTTTTTTTTTTAGTTTTATTTATTTATTTATTTATTTTGACAGAGAGAGAGAGAAAGTGAGCGAGAGAGAGAGAGAACTGAACTGGGGGCACTCCTCAGTTCAGCATATGGTTCCGCACCGGGCCGGGGCCAGGATTCGATCCTCAGTCCCCGGCGCTGGAAAGTGAGCGCCCAACCCACTGAGCCATCCCGGCTTCCCCTGGAGAGAATATTTAATGTACCATTGGTTTCTTTTAGCCACTGTTGACTAAAACTTAGTATTTACTAGGTGTTTTAACACCAAAGAGGATTTATTCAAGAAAAATGGGTTGCAATCCAATGCACACAGACATGGAACGCCACGTGCACACTCTGGCCAGTGTGCCAAGAGGGAGGGGCATTTTGAGACAGAAAAAGGAAGTTAGAACCATAGAGCTTTATTATAAACAGAGCTGTCAGGGAAAGCTGGGATGACTCAGTGGGTTAAGTGCTCGCTTTGCAGCCCTGGAGACTGAGGATCGAATCCTGGCCCTGGCCCATGTGAACCCTTATGCTGATGGGGTGTGCTTCCCATGCGGAAGGCCCCCAGTTTAGTTCTCACCCCCCAGTTTGGCCCTTGGCTTGAGGGGGCATGCCTCCCATGGGGGAGGCCCCAAGCCCAGTTCCTGCCCTGAATGGTCCCTACCCACCTGTGTGGAATGAAGCCATGTTGAAAACTGATGATGTACAACTATGGAGACTACTCTGGGCCCTCCCCCTTCTTTCTGTCTCTCTTTGTCTCTGTCAAAAACAATAAAAAAATAAAAAAATAAGCATAGAATTCTTGCTGTAGGCCTCTCTCAATTACATTAATTGAGAACTTCCATAAACCCTAACTCTTACTGTAGACACCCCCAAAATGTTGTGTTTGCTTAAGGTTCCAGTTCATCTTTGTTACTATATATGATATGAATAAGGATAAGGATAAGGATAGGAGATGTTAAAAAAAAAAGGGGGGGAGAGAGAAAGTCCAGTTTTCAAGCAAATTTTAGGGGATGTATCTAGAACTACCAGGACTTAACTAAGTTCAAAAATAAAACTATATCTCACTTCCTGCCTCTCTGAATGGCAAGGTTTTCAAATTAAAAAATAGGTTTTTGGCAGAGTTCAAATCTAGAGTGAGGCTGTCAGGTTCTCTGTAAGAGCTCAGAAATATCCAAGGTGATACCACAGAGAGCCTTATAGCAAAACAGAATCTAAGTATCTCAAGGTCATACCTCCTGGACCTGCCAAATACACTAAAGGGCGTCTGTGCATCTTAAGGTAACTGTACTGCAAAAGGGGCTCCAGGTGCAGAGAAGGGCCTGTATCAGAGGCAGGCAGTGTGGATTTTTAATATCCACATTTTTAAGAGAATTGTATTAACAGAGCACTGTCAGTTTGGACTAAAAAGTGAGAGAGAAGTATGTAATGAAAAATACCTATAGACCACCAAATTTTATGGGCATTTTATCAGCTAGAGTTCCCCAGAAAAACAGAACCAGTGAGATCTCTCTCTCTCTCTCTCTCTCTCTCTCTCTCTCTCTCTCTCTCTCTCACACACACACACACACACAGCACTAATGTGCCCTGTGTCCTCTGCTCCACCCATATGCAGGGATCACCTTAAATTTTAGTATCTGCTGCCATGTTTTGGAGACATGGGTGAGGGTGGAAGCCAGTAGATTTTGGCTAATTGCAGGGCCATGAACGCTTCCATCACGATATGAGATGGTAGCAGAGAGGAGTCACGGGCAGTGGAAAGTTTCCACTCATAGCTGGAAAGCCTGCCGAGGCAAGTTTTTCTCGTGAGGCTAAATTGTTTTAGATCCAACACAGCCACAGAACTGGCTGACACTAATTTTTCAAATTGCTGTTTCTCCAGCATGTTCCTTGCCTCAGACTCCCTGTTGGACCACAGTGTGTCCAATAAACAAAGTTCCTGAGCCCTTAACCTGAGCACACCCACAACCACCCAGTGTTGCTCACACGCATTCTTCCTCTTGGGCTTCAGAGTCCCCAAAGGCTGTTACTATCTTCTTTCCTGGAAAATGAAGTGCAGCTACATAGATTCAGGAATATATGAAGATCTCTAAAGGATTTGAATCACATGATCCAAAGCACACCTGAATGTGAGAACTACAAACTTATTTCAACTTATGCAATAAGAAATGTTTATTACAAATGTTCAAAAATCTGTCTCAAAAATACTGAAAACCTTGAGACTTCAACATGGAACAGAAGAAGGAAACGTTCTTTCATCACTTTCATGGGTTTTTGAGGCTCGGAGTGAGGTACTGGACTCAGGCTTAGAAATCTACAGGGGGCAAGAGGCACAAATTTGGGGCTAAAGACATTGACCACATCACCCACCCCAGGGCTGAGGGAAGAACACATCAAAGTATAGCTGTGGTCTGTCACTAGATTTGGATTGGGGTTGGATGTGAAAAGGAAATTGGATGTGAGAAAAAGTAAACTTTGTATCAGGAATTATCAACTGATACAAGTTGACTCCATGAATCAGGCATGTTCCAAGATCTATGCATGCTGATGTTCAGTGTGATGGAAAGAACCTGGAGCTGGGAGTCAGACAACTGGATATGGGTTCTGAATCATACAGGATGATTGGGCATTTACTGAATTATTTTTTTTTAAGATTTTTTTGTTGTTGTTTTTGACAGAGAGAGATACAGAGACAGACAGAGAGAAGGGGGAGGGCCCAGAAGAGTCTCCATAGTTGCACATCATCGGTTTTTCCACATAGTTTCATTCCATGGGTGGGCATGGGGCTGCACAGGGCAGGAACTGGGCTGGGGTCTCACCCCGGTGAGAACTGAACTGGGGGCACTCCCCAGTTCAACATATAGGTCCACACAGGCCGGGGCCAGGATTCGATCCTTGGTCCCTGGGGCTGCAAAGCTAGTGCTTAACCCACTGAGCCATCCCGGCTTCCCCATTACTGAATTATTTAAACTCATTGTGGGGAAGCTGGGATGGCTCAGCGGGTTACGCGGTCGCTTTGCAGCCCTGGGGACTGAGGATTGAACCCTGGCGCTGTTCCGTGCAGACCCATATGCTGAACTGGGGTGTGCTTCCTATGCGGGAGGCCCCCAGTTTGGTTCTCACCTCCCCACCTCTGGTTCGACCTCTGGCTCGAGGGGGCATGCCTTCCATATGTAAGACCCCCACCCAGTTCCTGCCCTGTGCAGCCCCCACCCACCTGTGTGGAACAAAACCATGTTGAAAACTGATGACGTACAACTATGGAGACTGCTCTGGGCCCTCCCCCTTCTCTGTCTCTCTCAAAAATAATAAAATAAATATTAAAAAAAACACTTAAACTCATTGGAATCATCACAGAGAACCCTCAACTACCACTAAAGCCTCCCTTTTGCCCTCTGAAAAGGATATTTAGAACACACACACACACACACACACCTCTCTGTCCTCGTTTACATCGTGAACTACTGACCGCTGCCTCATCCTTCAGGTGCCAGTTCAGGAAGCGTGTCGCAGAAGCACTCACTCTCTCCTTTTTATCAGCTCCCTTTGGACCCCTTTACTTCTCCTACATGCACTTAAGTGAACGATACTCCAGTACCTTCCCGCTGACGTCTGTCTCCTGCACTGCACGGCATCACTCGTGTCTTGTTTAGAGGCGCGCACTGCGCGTCCAGCCCAGGGCCCTGCACAGAGCGCGCTCTCTGTCTACTGACGGCAACATCAGGGGCCACAGCGAGGAACTAGGGGGAGGGGAACCGAATGCAATGTGATAAGACAGGGTCAGAAGAGACCAAATGCACAGGAATAAACCTAACACACGTGTGCAAGATTTTCACATTGACAACTTCAAAACATTGCTGAGATAAATGAAAGACTATCAAAATAAATTTAGACTGCTTCCGTGCTCATGATTAGATATCTCAATATTCTTTTTTAAAAGAATTTATTGAGAAGATGTGTGTGTGTGTGAAAGAGAGAGAGAGAGAGAAGTGGGGAGGGCCCAGAGCAGTCTCCAGAGTTGCACATCATTAGTTATAATACGGTTTCATTCCACAGGTGGATGTGGGGCCATGCAGGGTGGGAACTGAACCGGGGGCCTCCCACATGGGAGGCGAGACCTTTACCACTGGGCCATCCAGCTGTTACCAGTTGCACCACAGTTCAGCATATGGGTTCGCATAGGCCAGGGGTGGGAATTGAACTCTGTACCTCACTGAGCTATCCTGGCATTCCCTCAATATTCTTAAGGTGTCAATTCTCCCCAACTGATGGAGATCCATTGCAATTAAGATAAAACACCCAAGGGATCATTTGAGATCTTACTTTCTGATATGTCATCAGTTTGGCTCAAGTAAACTCATATATAAAATAATCAAACACCCAATAAGTTTTCTTTATTTCTGCTGTAAATATACATGCTGTGTCTTGTCAAAGGACCTAAAATAAGCAAAATAATTTTTATTTAGGACAATGAAGATTATGTGTAAGACAATAGGAATAACACAGTATGATATTTGTTTAAAGATAGACAAATAATCAATGGGACAAGATAGAGAACCCAGACAGACCCATATATATAAAGTTACCTAATTTTTGTGAAAAGCACTGCTGCAATTAGACAGAGTAAAAATGGTCTTTCAATATGTGTTGCCAGGTAACTGAATATCCATGTGGATAAAATGAGCCAACTCACACCAAATACAAACCTGAATTCAAAATGGATTATAGGACTAATATAAGTGGTAACACAATAAATCTTCTGGAAGAAGATGTAGGATTTGGGATTAAACAAAGATTTCTTTAAAAGAACACAGGGGAAGCTGGGATGGCTCAGCGGGTTAAGTGCTCGCTTTGCAGCCCCGGAGACCAGGGATTGAATCTCAGCTCCGACCCATGCGGACCCATATGCTGGACTGGGGTGTGCCCCCAGTTCAGTTCTTTCCCGGGCCTATGCGGGAGGCTCCTGGCCCAGTTCCTGCCCTTTGCAGCCCCGTGCCTACCTGTGGAATGAAACTATATGGAAAACTAATGCTGTCAACTATGGAGACTGCTCTGGGCCCTCCCCCTTCTCTCTCTGTCTGTCAAAAACCAATAAAAATAAATCTTTAAAAAGAGACTTAAAAAAAAAAAAAAGATACTTTAGGGGAAGCCGGGATGGCTCAGTGGGTTAAGCGCTCACTTTGTAGCCCCGGGGACCGAGGATCGAATCCCGGCCCCGGCCTGTGTGGACCCATATGCTGAACTTGGGAGTGCCCTCAGTTCAGTTCTCACCGGGGTGAGACCCCGGCCCAGTTCCTGCCCTGTGCAGCCCCGCCCACCTGTGGAATGAAGCTATGCAGAAAAACCAATGATGTGCAACTATGGAGACTGTTCTGGGCCTTCCCCCTTATTTCTATCTCTGTCTCTGTATCTCCCTTTATCAAAAACAATAAAAATAAATCTTAAAAAAAAAAAAAGATACTTTAAAAGAACACAGAATGCGCTAACCTCAAAAAATAATGAATCAATTGATAAACTGGATTTTATTAAAATTAAGAACTTCTGTTCATGAAAACAAATCAACATTAAGAGAACAAAAAGGCAAGACACAACTGGGTTAGAGAGAGGAGAGAAATACTGAATCCAGCGTGTAGAATCAATAAAAACAGACCAACAACCAATATTTTTAAAGATTTATTTTTATTGTTTTTTTGACAGAGAGGAAGAGAGAGGAAGAGAGAGAGAGAGAGACAGAGAGACAGACAGAGAGAAGGGGGAGGGCCCAGAGCAGTCTCCATAGTTGACAGCATTAGTTTTCCATATAGTTTCACTCCACAGGTGGGCACAGAACTGCCCAGGGCAGGAACTGGGCTGGGAGCCTCCTGTATAGGCCCCAGCAAGAACTGAGCTGGGGGCACACCCCAGTTCAGCATATGGGTCCACAAGGGCTGGGGCTGGGACTTGATCCTTGGACCCTGGGACTGCAAAGTGAGCGCTCAACCCTAGTGCTCAACCTGCTGAGCCATCCTGGCATCCCCAACACCCAAATTTTTAAAAGATAAAAAGAGGAGGGGCTGCTGGGATGGGACCCATGTGCTGAGCTGGAGTGTGCCCCCGGTTTGGGTCTCATTGGGGCGAGCTCCATGCAGGATGGCCCCCTGGCCCAGTATCTTCCCTGCAAGGTCCCACACCCACCTGTGAAAAGAAACTATAGAAAACCAACTATAGAGACTGCTCTGGGCCCTCCTGCTTCTCTCTGTCTCTCTCTCTGTCAAAAACTGTGAAGGTGAATCCTTGGGAAAAAGAAAAAAAGATAAAAAGAGGAGGGAGGAGGCATCAAATATATGATGATGGAAAGAGAACTAACTGCCTCTGAGTGGTGATTACACAACGCAGTACACAGACGGTGTAATGTAGAATTGTACACCTGGAACCCATGTAATTTTTACCAACCAACTTCATCCAAATAAATTTAACAATTAATAATAATAAAAAAACAACAGACACTTCAAATAAGAAGATATCCAAATAGTCAATAGACTGATAAAACCATCATGTACAACTTCAAGAATCATCAATATGCAATCAGATAGGACCATTCACCCGAGAGAATGGCTAAAATTTAAAGATAACAGCACCATATGTCAGCTAGGGTGTATAGCATCTGGGACTCTCTGGGGTGTAAATTTGTACAATCACTTTGGGAACATGTTTTATCTATGAAGGTAAACCTATGGCTGCCCTAAGAACTGGTAAATCCACTCTGAGGAGATATACACATGGGCTCATCAAAGACATGCACCAGATTGTTCAGAGAAGCCTTAATCAGTCCCGTCCAAAGCTGCAGACAACAAGCAGGTTGCCCATCTGTGCAAGTGGTGCCCCTGGGACTTATCACCGGGCTCTGGCGCCTGCTCCATAAGCACCTGTCCCACCTCCTATTCTCCGGAGCATAAGACCCCATAGGAAACATCTGAACATGTCCCTACGTCTGGGGGTACCTGACCTTGTGAGACTCGTGGGGTCAAAGTGACATAATTCTCTTTCCCAGACTCCTTGCAGCTGGGGTGACCCAAGCTCAGCCAACCAGATGTGCCTGTTCTGCCTTTGACTAATGGAGGCTGCTGGCTGTGACAGGAGGGTCCTGCTGTGGCCACAGACGTACAGGTGGCTTCAGGCTGACACTCCAAGGCCAGAAAACGCAGTAGGACCACATTTCAGGCAAACACCATGATGACAGCTGTTTCTCCTTTTCTCTGAACAACAACTTGGTTTCAAAAAGACTTAGAACTGCTAGGCTGCGTGCCATTTCTCCACCCTTCCAATCCATCATTGGGCTCCCCTACATCCCTTCAATAAATGTCTCTTCTAACTGAATTACTCAGAGAGTGTTTATTCTGGTTGTAATTTAGACTCCACATCAATGTAGGGCGTATCGGGATGGACTTTTATTTTATTTTTCTTCTTATTTGTTTTATTAATTGTTAAATTTATTGGGGTGACATTGGTTGGTAAAAATTACATTGTTTCCAGGTGCATGATTCTACATTACATTGTCTCTACATTGCATTATGTGCTCACCCCCAGAATCAGCTCTCTTTCCATCACCATATATTTAATACCCCGCCCTATTTCCCCCCCTTCTCTCCCACCTACCTCCCCGCTTACCCTTAGGTAACCACTAAACTATTGACTGTGTCCATGAGTCTTTGTTTCTTTGTTCCTTTCTGTTTTATATTCCACCTATAAGTGAGCTCATATGTTTTGTGATTCTATCTGACTTATTTCACTTAATAAGATGGTTTCAAGTTCCATCCATGTTGTTACAAATGGCTATATTTCATCTTTTCTTATCGCTGAGTAGTATTCCATTGTGTAAATGTACCACCACTTCTTTATCCAGTCATCTATCAGAGGACACTTTGGCTGATTTCATGACTTGGCTACCGTGAACAGTGCTGCGATGAACATTGGGGTACATATATCTTAGGATTAAGGTTTTCAGGTTTTGGGGGTAGATATCCAGGAGAGGGATTGCTGGGTCATATGGCAATTCCATTCCTAGTTTTTTGAGGAATCTCCACACTGCCTTCCACAGTGGGTGTACCAACTTACATTCCCACCAGCAGTGTATGAAGGTTCCTTTTTGTCCACAGCCTCTCCAACACTTGTTATTTCTTGTCTTGTTGATTATAGCCATTCTAACAGGTGTGAGGTGGTATCTCATTGTGGCTTTAATTTACATTTCCCTAATGCTAGTGATGTTGAGCATTTTTTCATGTATCTGTGGGCTGTTTGTCTTCTGGAGAGACATGTCTGTTTAGGACTTCTGCCCATTTTTTAATTGGATCGTTCGTTTTTTTGTTGTTGAGTTGTCTGAGTTCTTTATATATTTTAGATATTAGCCCCTTATCAGAGGCATTGTTTGCAAATATTTTCTCCCATTCGGTTGGTTTCCTTTTTATTTTGTTGATGGTGTCCTTTGCTGTGTAGAAGCTTTTTAGTTTGATATAGTCCCGTTCATTTATTTTTGCTTTTACTTCCCTTGCCTTTGGTGTCAAGTTCATAAAGTGCTCTCTGAGCCCAAGGTCTATAAGTTTAGTGCCAATGCCTTCTTCTATGCACTTTATAGTTTTGGATCTTATGTGGAGGTCCTTAATACACTTTGAATTAATTTTGGTATATGGTGACAGTTCACAGTTTAGCATTATTCTTTTGCATGTGGTTTTCCAATTTTCCCAACACCATTTACTGAAGAGGCTTTCTTTTTTCCATTGTATATTTTTTGCTCCTTTGTCAAAGATTATCTGTCCATATATTTGTGGGTTTATTTCTGGGTTTT